>JBCAUI010542093.1:0-10772 GCA_038406195.1 Haplosyllis anthogorgicola
TTCAGTTCAACTTGCACCTTTGTTGAGACTACATGTATTTTTGTGCCAGAGTTAATAAACTATATCCAAAGTCTAGAGACTCTCGTTCTAGTCTTTTTACACAAATGAAAGGTCCGTAGTCCATACACGTCTGTAATATCCTCTTTGAAAATGAAATGTCGGAAAAGTTTGACTTCAGTTTTATCTATTTTTCATGTTTCAAAGAAAAGCCTGTCCAATTCATTCAATCACACAAATGAGGCTTATTACGCAATCACATAAATAAAAACGGCAGCTTTCCGTGTTTTTATCTTTTCGACATTGAGAAGGAAAAGATTGAGTTTCACACAATCAGCCCAGAACACACAGCCATGTCTAACACAGAGGCCTATTCACTCTACAGTTTGGTAATCTGAAACAAAAATTGTTTCCTTGTTGAGTTTGTGCAAGTGCTTCCTGCCATTAAATCAGCTAAAATAAAAAGGTTTTCCTGCCTTTTCATTGTTTGCATTTAAAAAAATATAGCTGGTAAACATGTTTTAGAACTTGTCATCATAAAATGTCCAATAACAATTATTTTGTGAAGCGCTTTCATTTGGCTACAAACTCTAAACTGGGTTTACTCTGAAACCCTTTGTGTCTTTTGCATGACTTTCTTGGATATCAGTTAGGGAACAACGGAGTTCTTTGTTCGCGTCAATAAAAATTGACTCGGAGCCAGTATGCAACAGGAATTTATATCACAAACCTTTAACACAGAGCAATTACTAGAGTTCAGAAATAGAAGCAGTTTACTTTACAGTTTACTGACATTAAAGTTATTCTGATGCGTCAACATTTGAAACTAATGCAAACATTTTCTGTTCATTACGTAAATCTCTGCGCAACTTGATATCTGGCATAACGACAATTTAAAAGAGAAAATGAATGCAAAAAGACAAATTGACATAATTGAAATATCACGATGAAGATAATTGCTAGAAACTTTGGAACAAATAAAAATATCAAGGAATAAAGTTTATCGTGACAACATATTAACATAGATTCTTTTTGATAAATAAATGAATATTTTCTTGTTAAAAGAAGTTAACGGACACTTGTGTTGCGAACTCTTTTGCACTTCATTTGCATTAAGTGATTCGATTGTTTGTTCCTCTATTTAAGAGGTTTTAAAGTGAAACTTCTTTAAACGGCTTACATTTTACCAATGATTGAGCACACTTAACGATATATCTAGTAGTTCCAGACCCCCAGTCATTTGGAGACGTTTGAATAAACTAAATCCGGGTTGTGCTGGTGATTTTCCAAAAACACAGCATAGTTTTTTATTGTTTCAAACAGAACACATATTGATACGGCTTCTATTTAGAATTAATTGTGATGAGTGGTAGATTGAATGGATAGGATGTGCTTAGTGTTGATATCTGTGATAACTGGTGCATAACCAGTTACCTGTTCATTGTTACATAGTTAAATGGGGCAGAACCACTGATCTCTATTGTGTGTTGTGCCCTGGTCATGCATAGATCCCCAGCACAGTCAAGTTTTTTGGAAATTCACTTTACTAATTAGACTAATTAGTAAGCTCCATGTGGCTTTGAGTTTTTGATTATACAGTTATCAAAACTTGATGAAAACCAAAAAAATTTGTACCTTGATATAATTTTTAATAACAGTGTAATCAAATGTCAATTTCACATATAGTTTTCTAATTAGTCTAGCTAGACTTATTAGTAAAAGTAATTTCTGGAAAATGTGTGTTTATATTTTGGTTCAGTCTCAGAGCATAAAAGTGGAACAGCAGGTACCAGCACCTCCTAAGGGTGTATGGGTAAATAGAAGGCAGTATCAATATGAGACAGAGTCTCAGGAAGGCTCAGGTCAGAGGCTCAGGCAGGTTCTCCCCTGCTATTGTGACTGCATCAAAAGTCAATGGTTTTTTTAATTGGGTAAAAAAAAAACACAACAAAAAAACCCTTACAACATGATTATTCATATCTCCGATTATCATACTACTAACAAATTTAAGAGGCAAAAGTGTCACATTACTGACAGGGGGGTCTGTCTGTAGGATGACCTGCCAGCCAATGAGGTGGCCTCCTCAGTGCCAGACATAAAGTATGTTAATGAGCTGCCATCCCATGATGCCTTGCTAGAGCCAGGTGGGGGGGTCTGTCTGGAGGATGACCTTTGTGCACTCAGATCTGAGGTCCATCCTGGGGGTGGTCTGTCTGCTGAACAAGTCTGAACATGTTCTACCAAGGTCCTGAACTGGAAAATTCAGAATTTCTTGCAGGCCTTTTATATGTAAAAAGGACAGGAGGGGGGATCCATACACATGCATTAGGCTATGCCAGCTTTGTCTAAGGTTGGGCTGGCTCACCTGCCACCAATCCTGGGGGGGTCAGTCTGCTTTTTCCACACAGATTTCTGAATTCAGTGTCTTATCTCCACTGATATTCATCCTATTGCTTATTTAACACTATTTTATGACTATTATGGGATGCATTTTTGGCATATTATAAAATATGGATTTTGGACTGGGACAGACCAAAGTCCAAAATCCCATTACACTCCTCCCCGGATATATCGATATTTTTGGTGCGGGAAAATAGCATCGATATAGGTGGGATATCGATATAAGCAGAACAATTAATATGAGGGTCTATTAATTTGGTGCGGAAAAAAAGTATAGATATAAGCGGGATATCGATATAAGCGATATCGATATATCCGGGGAGGAGTGTATTGTGCACACTGGACATGTTAAACTTGACCTCTCTGTTTTTTCATTACTATCACAACCATGAAACAAAATGGAAGGTGCTTTGTGTTAACTTGAAATGGAAAAATTAAATAACACTAACATTCTCACATATACACAGCATCTAAAAGCAAAATATATAAACCAAAATAAACTTGGTATTTCACAAAATAGATACATGGCAAAATTGGTGCACACGATTTGAGGTACATATATTGGCAACGCTGAAAACTTTAAAACCTTTAAAGTTTTTCTCAGCATATCATGCATATTAAAAATGCAAGGTTAACAATCCGATTGCAAATATTCATGTCACCATGATTTCACACATAATTTGCAAAAGAGTTATAAAATACCTCAACTCTTTTATGCATCTTTATTTTATCACAAAAATAGCTTTATTCAGCTTGGCCACATTCTGGAGCATACACCACAAAGTCCTGATAGCAATCATTGATAGTGTATTTATAAATGTTTCTGTACAACCACTACAACAAAAACTGTACAACTGATAAATGATTTAGAAAAATGTAGCTTTTATGGCAAATAATCTCTGTACATTGTTTAAAATACCTATTCCGTACGAAATGCTGTGTAGTATGTGGCACCGGTGCTGCAAAAATGAATCCTTACGAAAAGTTGAAAAGCTGCACAACCGTTGATAAACAGTTTAGTCTGATGACTCTACGTTTCTAAAAGCTGTTCTTCTTCATGTTGCTATGGTAATGGTGTCACCTAGAGGCTTTTGGTGTGCTTGACGATGATCTGCGATCTTCACTAGACCTGGGGCTCTTTGATGTGGACTTTCGACGGTGACTTGGCGAATTCGATTTCGATCGGTCTCTGCGTCTACTTGGTGAATTGCCAGCCTTTGGTCTGGGGTACCTAAGATTTAATGCCATTAAAGATAAAACAAAACTGCAGAATAATTATATTGTATGCTGCCATTACCTTCAATAAAGTTTGGATAATTTATACTGAAGAGCCCAGTTTTACTGAGCTCCTATGGGAGCATCTGTTCATTTTTGTGTAAGATACAGCCTCAGAAAACAGTGCAATGAAAACGAATAAGGATACCCACAAAATATTCACCAAACTATACATGCCAACAAAACTGGCTACATGTATAATGTTTTGACTTTTCACAAGTAATGCTATCGGAATACCTTTCATTCATAATATAAAAAAAAATTATTGTTTTGGGTTTTTTTAAAATAATGTTTTGACTTTTCATGAGTATTACTGTCAGAATACCTTCATTCATAATGTTACAAAAATCAGTTTTTTAGCGGGTTTTTTTTTCCATACCTCTTCTTCCTCTCAACAACATTGTCAGAGTCGGAGTCGGATCCCGAATCGGATCCGCTGCTGGAGTCTGCCTCAGAGTCGCTGGAGCTGGAACTTGACGACCCGGAACTACTGTCCGACGCGATGTGTGTCGGTTTCGTTAAGTCGATGTTGTCCGCCACAGCAGCAAGCATAGGTTTGTATATCTGAAATTAGAACAATTGCAATCTGAACTTTTTATACCTGAACTAACCTTCCCAAAAATGATGAGGGTCAGGGACGCACATCTCTACGTTGTAGGTTGTCTACGAAAAACTTTGGATGCAGGTTACTTATTTTCTACTGTTTGGTTGGTAATGGCGCAACTAATAATTTCACTACTCAATCCTATCTTCTGTAATCACTGCTGTTTTGAAAATCGATCTATTGTAATGTTCACGTTACATGGAATGGAACTGCTTCAACATGATCATGAACATTTGGAAGTCTGTTGTGTTAGACTTTGCGTTAGTAAGCTATCGCAGTTAAAATTCTTATCAGAAAATTACCAGAAAATGGTTATAATAAATTTTCTTCAATTTACAAAAATTACATCGCTTCCAAGTATTTCATGATAGACATACACTTAAAATTAGTAGATCGGCCGTCACATACAGGCCTTTGGACAAAATATCTGAAACAAAATGCTGAAAACAACATTTAAACAGGCTTGCAATTTTCCACGAGGCAGGTTTTGCAGATGAGCGAGCTCTAATGAAAAGTTAATTTCATCTGCGAAATGAAAATAACGATACAGTTAGTAAACATTTAGCATTTTTCTGCATTGTCGACAAGGGTGCAGAATCTGTGTTATTGATTGAATATTTTTTCAGTCCAGATAATAATGTTTAAGATGTATTCAAGGCAGTGCCAGAGAAATACGGCACCTATAAAATGAGCCAAAACGTTATTCAGAAGAGTATCCATGTACAGATTCTAGCACGCCTATGCACAATAATTAACCTAAAACATAAAAGTACGTGAACTATTAACATTTGAGGCCGCGTCATACTACATCAGCGTGCCTTCAAACACTTGTCATGCATAAAATGTTAATGGGCAACAAACAAAATTCGGTTAAAATTGTTTGTGAATAATTGAACGAAAACTTGGCAATTTTTTGTTTGTTTTGGGACCAATGGCAATTTCCAAGTCAAGGAAAGCACACTGCAAATTCGGTTTTAATAATGACATGGCCTCATCATTTCTGATGAGATCAATGGCTTCGATACTTCGTAATATGCAGTCCTGCCTGTGAAAAGAATTCCACTTATGATCCCATGTATTCAAAGGCTTCATATCGCAGGCCTTGTCTGGTAATATCTACTAAACTGTATGTTTCACCAAATAAATGATTTTGTCTATTAATATATTGCGTATCTTTTACGTGAATTTTGCCTGTTCTGTGTTTTAAATTACATTCACAACGCATTACGAAATGTAAAAAATTATACTTGTCTAATTGGATTCATTAAACAGGAATCAAATTAAAGACTCACCAATGTTACATGAAAAACTATGACCTCAATCCTATCTTAAACAGGACTTTCTTGTCGTCTTAATTTTCAGTCACACTGCAGGTCTACGTAACGCTTTTCTACTACAGCTAAACTTGTAGTTTGTCATCTAAAAAGGTTTCACACCAGACAAGGCCAACTCAAAATTCACACTGTATTTGGGTATTTGGGTTTGGTATGGCAGGGTCTAGACAAAATGCTGGTAGAGCAGGAACTCATTCAAAAATCCATGTACTCAAAAAATGAAAATGAAATGAAGAAAGTAACAAAGCTTAAAGGCCATAGAAGAAGTGTGTACAATTTCCAGATCTGAATCGCTATCGCTGGAATCGCTGCTGGAGCTTGAGCCAGAATTATCCGAGTGAATAAGATTTGGTTCTCGCACGTCAATACCCTCCGCTACTGGTACTAGATGAGGCGCATACAGCTACAATGCGAGAACAATGAATTCACAGGTAATGCGCGAGCTAAATTTATGAAAGGTGGACTCCTCGAAGATATGAACATTCTGGGAACCTTTTCAATCAGTGATATGTACATTGTTTGGCACATGATTTCATTTTGTTCCAAAACTCAATTTTCAACGTAAATAAAACAGCTAACTACCCTGAGATTTTTTATCCACTTCTTTGAAAGTTTGGGCCTTCCCCTCACGGTTTTATGCCACACCTCGGGGAAATTAATTGTACTAGCAAAATTTTGTGTAACAGCAATTGTGTCATCAAGATTGACCACTACGTGCCACCATCCTCCCGGCACGAACATAGTTTCTCCTGGACACTGTAGCACCTCCAACTAAAAGAAAAGAAAACACACGAATCAGATAAACATGCCAAACCAGAAGTGTTCTCTTCTTCAATACCTAGGTCTCAAATCAATTACTATCAAAAACCAATAAAAAAGGTCTCTATCTGTAATTCCATTCTATTAATTTATTTCTGACTTACAGAATATTAATACCATAGTAAAATAGTTGGGCAAAATCTTTGGTTGCTCTAGTCCATTTCAATTCATAGTTTCATGACTTGCATGCTGTAGTTATTTTTCACCAATTGTAAGAAAGGTGCATGTCAAAAAACGCTTACCGGTTTGTATTGTTTTGGCCAATCAGTTCGTTGTGTTAAGGGGTAGATGTATTTGAACCAAGTTATCCCTTCGTCTCGATGTTTTCCACCCATACCCGGGCGTACCTTCAACAACTCTTTCGGGCATTCCGTTGGGAAAAGGCACCATCTATAATAAAAACAAATCACACGGGATATACATACTGTAGAACCTGTTTTGAACGGCACCTGTTTTGAGCGACATCTTGTCTTTTACGACACTTTTTCCACAGAAGTAACATGGTTTAGACCAGTTTAAATGCCCCTGCTTTGAGCGACATCCTGCCTTTTACGACACTTTTGGATTGGAAAAGTTTGGCTCAAAACAGGTACTACTGTACATGTGCACAGACCAAGTGTTTCTGTAATATCTGTGCAAACTGGATGTTGCCAACACAACCTAAAAGTACATTTATTACGTTGTTGCAAACAGTTCTTCAATGCATCACCGTTAGAATCTACCTTTTCTCTGTTTTGTTTTATGCATGTTACTTTGTATCTGTGGTTAAATTCGTACCTTTTGTGACCCCTGACTAGAGCATTCCAAGCACTGGTTCCAAGAGGGTCGATATGAATACCGGTTCCTGATCTTGCTGGTCCCATCACGAACCACCTACATACAAACGGGCAAATATTATGGACCAACTTGAATCACAAATACGAAGCAAGGTGTCAGTGTCTACCTTGCCATATTGCACACTGTTAAATTAAAACGGGGTTTTTTTTGCAGTCTTTTACCAATTACCTGTAAGGCGGTCTCTTAGCTTCTCCTGCATATTGAAATAGGTCCTCCCTGAAGTATTTAGGCACATCGTAATCCTCCATTAGTTTCTTCCTTTTTGGATGCTTTTCAAATAAAAGAAAATTGGCAATTTGATTGACAATTTTTTGGCAACAAGTCATGTAATATATTTACAATTTACTCTCACCTGATGTTACAATCTTTTTTTCTCTCGAGCCAATTCACTTCAAGTACCTGTACAAGATTTTGGACACCAACGAACTGTTGGTTTTTTCATCACATTGATATGATTATATTAATTTACTCACGTCTCCAAAACTACTGTCGAATAAGTACAGAGGACTGTCGTCATTGTTCTCGTCCATGTATTGAATAAAATATTTCATCTTCATCTTTACGGAGTATCCTTCATCGTCCTCTCCACATTTAAACTTCTGGTTTCTGTACTTCTTTGCCAGACGCTGAAAAAAAAAAGTTGATGTTTATTTACTACCTGAAATGTCACTTGTGATACATGTATATTTGAATATGGATACCCTTGTGCTTATTTTCATGCTATAACAGTATGTACAAAAGATTGCAAAGTCAAACTTTCCACCAAAAATATGTTTAAACGTATTTCATAAGAACTATGATAATGACAATAATGATACTGCATTTTTAAAATGAATGTAATAGTAAGATATATCTAGGCCTATATCCGAGTCATGTAATTATAATTCGTCACATTTGAGTGTTATAAACCCCACGTCTGACTGTTACCTCTTTTGTCCACTTTATATTTGCCATCCAATGATTCTGTGCATTGGTGATGACACAAGGCGTGTACGATTTTTCATATTTCTCTATGAATTCCTCCACGGAAACAGTTTTAGCGTCGACCCGTTCCACATTGTCCTTGACCGAAGAAAGTGATAAATCAAATGTGTTTGCATAGTCTAGTTTGTACCAACCATGTTTTTCACTAAGCTCTGAAATTAGATTCAAGTACATAATTGTTTTTTCACATGATGAAAATGTTGCGTCGATGTATTAGAAATTACAAACGTAAGATAAACATCGCACACAGAACTACAGACGACATTCACAGTTGCATGTTCAAAATTATGTCATGGACATGTATTTTTGTACACTGACTAAAGATATCGAAAAAACCAGAGATTACATCCGACAACATAATGTACCATATGCTGTTGCAGTGCTGCAGTTACACGGGATCCCCGCACTGAATTTCTGAAATAACGCCCACCCACCCACCCACCCCTAAAAATGGGCCCAGGAGGTCCCATATGACCCAAATGGTTTGGTGCATGCAAAGATGAATTCTCAACACAACTGATATTATATTCCAGTCGTCGGTGCATGTTTGGGAGAATAAATAAGGTGATAATTTTCATTTTGCGGCCCATTAGAATTTAAAACGTGTTTGTCAAAGTAACCATTACTGTAGTAGTTATGTACCCCAAAACGTCTCTCACTAACCCCGGTGCTTCAGAAGTGTCAGCAACACTGTTCTTAAACTGAGACACGAGAAAAGTTTGGGCCTACTTATGGGCTGATTTCTCCATCAATTTCAAGTGTAATATTACGGTAACTTAAGTGTAAACATTGATACCCTTTAGGCCTCTGTACATATACAGCACCCTCTGACCATTTACAGTAAACTCCTCATTTAAGGCCACTTTTTGCCCGTACAGTACAACTCCTCATTTACGGCCACCCTTCTTTACGGGCACTCCAGGTTTATGGCCACGTTGGCTCCAAATACAGTCCTCCTTTACGGCCACTCCTAATATACGGCCAAATTTAACGGACAAAAAAGATTGCCGTAAATGAGGAGCTTTACTGTACTAGCAATTGCTGTAAAGGAGGACTACACTTTGCTACAGTTTTGCAGAAAATATTGGGAGCAAACATGGCCGTAAATCAGGAGTGGCCGGAAAGCGCAGTGGCTGGAAATGAAGAGTTTTACTGTGCAGTACATTTTCTTTTCACGAGGAAGTTTTACCGATTTATTTTATACTGAATGTAAGGGAACTCGTTAGATTCTAGTCATAGTTATCAGACAAATTCACTGATAAATTCAACCAAATCATTCTAAATTTACTTAGTTTCTTTGCAAAATGTCAACACGTCCGCTTGCAGTGCACATCACCTGTGATAAATATGTAACACCGTGTTGCTAGATGCTGCCACTGTGCAACATTTTTGTATTGATCGTATCAGACCTGCTGAAAGCGTAAGTGCCTTAGTAACTTTGAACCATGCAATTTGGGCTTCAACTTCACATCATTCATTTCGATGAGAAATCAATTACTGTGTTGGTTTACGACGTATTTTTGTCCGTTGCTGTGTCACAATCTTAGCAGAAAACTTGTATCGATTGTAGTCGTATTCAGGAACACGACTACCTGTATTTTCCTTCGTTGATATTTTGATCAAATCAAGTAACCTATGGTTACACAATGTAATTTCAATCAAAAATGTGTTACCTCCCCATTCTACCAATTTTATGTCAGATATTAGATTCTGTTTCATTGTCTTGAATTTTTCCAGCATAATTTCAACTGAACAATTTAACTGAATTGAATGTTGCATGCATAGAATATGTAGAATAGTTTGCCTTTTTCCAAAAATATTGGAACTTCCGATCCTAATATATTTTGTATCCGAACTTTAATTTTTTCAGAATATCCAACATTATGGTTGTCCCTAAAATAACACATCCACACACACCCACCCCCCCTCCCCGCCGAATCATTATTGCATACATTTATTACTTGCTGTCCATAACTGCGAAATTAGAAAGGTCATCTATCGACGATACCGTCTGTATGACTCGCGTCATCCTTGATAACATACTTGGGCAAAAACCTGGAATAGTGGGAAATTCGGTCCTGATACTTTTACGATCTTTGACTTGAGTATCGTACCTACACCCAAGCACAACTGTGCCAAGTAAAACATGCTGTCAAGATACACATATTTTTTGCTGGGAGAAAATGTCCTTGTGTTGCAACAAACATCAAACTTCTTCTGGACAAATTCTTCCATGTCTACAGTGTTGTTGCCCTACAGCAGTCTGTCGTATAATTTGAAAATGCAATGGACAGGTAACAGGGGCGGATCCAGGATTTGGTCAAGGGGGGGCCAAACTTGTCAAATGCCGATGTTTGCCGACGGAGCAAAGCAAAGTCGCACGAGCACAGGAAGCAAGTAACAGGGTGGGGCCCCAGAAGCCCTTGGGGTTTTCATTAACAAATCTGCATTCTCCTGTATTTCTGAGGACCTTTTTATGTTTAATTTTTCTTTAGTTATTTTAGTGTAGGGTTTCCTGAGTG
>JBCAUI010542104.1:0-10771 GCA_038406195.1 Haplosyllis anthogorgicola
CTTTAAATCCACTTTTATAGCTAAACTCAAAAAAATTGTTGATTGCTGTTTACTTTTATCATTTTTAATGGGTTTTGATTGCAGGGGGTTTGCATTTGGGGGCATTGCAATGGCTTTGCAACCTACTGGATTGTCTAGTAATGTGATCTTAACAGGGAGGAGACCCTATTTGTTGAAAACTGCACTGTTAGCAACAAACCCACACCGACCTCCATTTATTACCATCTTAATCTAATGCTTTTTATGACCATTCACACTTGTGAATCCACACACAAATCCTTATTAAGTCATTGCATTACATGCAACAACTTATAGTATTCAACTAGAAGTCTCTGTACATGCAGTGCTGAAAGTTTACAAGTAGAAGAGCCCCCCCCCCATCATCATCATCAGGATTGACTTGCACTGGGATCCCCCCCCCCCCATTGGATTTGGGAAAATGCATTTCTGGCCATTTCAGACATACAGTGAGTTGAGGGAGCTTCCTCAAGGGACAAACAGTGTGCACTTGCATGTTACACCACTGTAAGGCCTAATTAGGTAAAAAACATTACTTTAAATGGGATATCTAAGGAAATTGTCACTTTAAATCTGCTTTAAGACCTAATTGGCCAAGAAACATTACTTTATATGGCATATCTAAGTAAATCATCACTTTAAATCCACTTTAAGATCTAATTGGCCCAAAATTGTTACTTTAAAATATTATTTCTAAGTAAATCGTCACTTTAAATCTGCTTTAAGACCTAAACAGGCAAAAATTGTTACTTTAAATGGCATATCTAAGGAAATTGTCACTTTAAATCTGTTTTAAGACCTAATCAGCCAAAAATCATTACTTTTAATGGGATATCTAAGTAAATTGTCACTTTAAGTCAACTTTAAGACCTAATTGGCCAAAAAACATTACTTTGAATGGGATATCTAAGTAAATCATCACTTTAAGCTGACTTTGAGACCTAATTTTGCAAAAATAATTACTTTGAATTGGATATCTAAGTAAATTTTCACTTTAAATCCACTTTTATAGCTAAACTCAAAAAATTGTTGATTGCTGTTTACTTTTATTGTTTTTAATGGGTTTTGGTTGTGGGGGTTTGCATTTGGGGGCAATGCAACGGCTTTACAACCTACTGGATTGTCTAGTTTAATTCTTATTTCTTATTGACAAATTAAATGGTCTGTGTACCGTATTTGTTAAAATGTTCTTCGGTACTATCTGCATAATATTTCTACTAGCTACATAATTTCAAAATGGCTATCAACTGTTTAGCTAAATAAAGGTTGTCATGTTTTAAGAACATAGAACATTATTCAGTTAGGAATAACGTCTGAAATTGGGAGGAAACAAGGAAATCTTATTACAGATTCATTAGGCGGCTTTTATGTACACAGCTTTGTTCCGAAGACTCAAAGCATTTCTCATATTCTTTGCTTTGTAAAAATGATGGAATTACTTTTGTGCAACAATGCAAATTACAAGGTATCAAGCAGCTGTGTGTAATGCCATGCAACTCCTAATAAATAACTGTAGGGCTTGTGCGGAGCATTGCCTCCAAATACAAATACATTTCAAATGTAAGCATACATGAAAACTATCTATTTCAGTCTCTGCAAACTATTCATGAGAAACCCTTTTGTGGTATATACCTACATATATTTGAAGTTAACATACTCCACACAAAAAAAACTGAGAACACTTTGCTACAATTTACCTGGAACAGAATACCTTTATTACGGGTCTCCTTTAGTTCACAGGAGACAACTCATATCATTTTCCGTTTCCACGACAATATTACATGCGCAAAAACATCTGTAAAAATCAAAAGCATCTCAAAACTCAAGATACCTTTAATAGCAGGGAGATCTGTGGCTGCAAACTTAATTCAGCGTCTTCAAATTCCTTGCTGGTGTATCGAGTGCTTCTATGGAGTATAACGTGTTATTGACATTGCCTAGAATAGCTGTCAATGGAAGCCTCAGATCATGTAACTGGTTCAACAGGGTGATTCTAGCTGAATCTAATAGATTTCATATCAACTTGCAGCTACGGCAGAAAAGGATACCTCTCAAATTAGTTTCTATGCGCAGCTTTTGCTTCTTTAAAATAGATAGGCGAGTTTTCCCCTTTACTTTTAGAATTGATTTACCTTGTGAATTGAGCTAACAAGTGCACAATTCTGTAATGCGGATACCGGTGGACGGTGACATAACCTTGAATAATATAATCAAAGATGTTTAGCAATCCGCCTGCCTTGGCGATTTACTAAAAATTCTAATATCCGTATTTTTTTTTGTACAAAAGCAATTCCAGTTGAAGATTTCTTTCTATAAGAAGAACAACAAAAACGTATTGTTCCTTTCTAAATGATTTTGAGGAATTCTTTTATTCTACAAATATTCCATCACTATACAAGCCACTTTATTTGATTGGATTTTAGCCCGTTTTCTTGGCATATTTAGTACGAAGCATGGCTACCATACTGCTTGGATCTAACCTGCAGCTATATCTGCTTCTTCGGGAAATTCCTAGAACTGCAATAAGGGATGCTGTGTAAGATTCCTGCAGATTGACAGAGTTCTGAATCATATCAATGTTGAAATGTTGGCAGATAACGCTTGTGTATGAAATTTTTATTTCTTGGCTTTTTAACTCGGTATGCACAAACACATACATAATTCTTTGTATCACTAAACATTCCTACCAGCATATCGAATTCTTGATGGGAAATGTGGTTTCATTATAACATTGCAACGCAAAATAATCTTATTTACGAAGAACGAAACTATTTTGCTGTTTTCAAAAGATAACCAAACAACATAAAGAACAGGTTGACAACAGTACGATACATTTAACATTATTTTCATGCCAACTGGGTCCTTCCTCTGCCTTTGAAGCCAAATCTAAGTCCTTTGAACGAACCTGACACAAAATGGGAAAAGACCAAGGTTTTGAAGGAATATATTTTTCTAGAAAGGTAGGGAATGAAGCAGGGTGAGTTGCGAAGCAATTTCTTTGATTTTGATTCATATGATTCCTCCCTTTTGAAAGCTTCTTCCATTAATAAAAAGGCGGTTACGATTAAGAATCTACTGTATCCACCTCGTGAACTCACACATCAAAGCAGGAAGATCCCTGTCAATACCTGGCATCTCATTTCATGTATATTTACTCTTTGGTCAGAAAGGAGATATTTTGTCATGGATAGCGTACGATGAATGCCTACAATCTCAAGGTGATCTCAAAGCAAACATATGGCTAACTTGTAGACCATCCCTATTTATCATATTGATATAGATAGCCCTCTATGTTGAATACTAGTGTTATAAGGTTTGCTGTACTGATCAGTGATGATAACCCATCTCCACATAGGTCATGTATCAGCACTTTGTTAGCATCACTGACAACTTTCTTCTTCATCCTTCTCAGTATGGCTGAACATTTTTACCGTCATTTTCACTGAAAAAAACAATGTCAGATTTCCTTCTTCAAACGCTCATGGAAATTTTTAATTTAAAGTTTGTAAAATGATCAATGCATTGTACCATTTAACTTCCTCTGAAATCTTCAGACTTTTTATTGATATCAATATCATTCCCATTTTTCCCATTCCCGGACGGGAGCAGGAGCGGCTTTGCAATCTGTGATTGTCTCGTTCTTCAGTAGTTATTGCACCATCTTCACATATCCTGCAGAAAAGTGCCACACTAAATGTTATGGCAGATTGTGCATGGCAAGTAACGAAGAAATTGCGTTTCTATATATTTTGTCAAAAAACTAATTAAAGAACACTAAATTAACTGAAGATTGATGTATATTACCGATATCCGCTTCACAGGTGTTTTTCAGTGAATGCTAAACGATCAACAATCTCTCCAGTAATTACATACTTCCATTGAAAAAAACGGTTCAAAAAGTCACCCTTTATATAGCCTTTTGAGAATCATTCATGAAGGACTCATAATCTATCGGGTCAAGTTCACTGAAAACCCTCACCCATGTAAACATGCTATTAATAGGCATGTTTTTAAAGCAAACTTTAAAGGCATTCACATTTTTCAGAACTTCTATATGCTTGAAACATAGATAATATTAATGTCATACATGTTATGCATGTAATTATTCTATTACAAAATACCTCCACAGCATAAAACTATGTAGGTTGTGTTAATTATAAATATAACAGAAAACGAGAGATAACCTGATGATGTACAGAGCCTCATGCCCTATTGGTCCAACATTTCACAAACTCTAGTCTGTCCTATGTGCCGGTTGGACTAGAGTCAAGCACAACATGTCGGTGCCGGTCAGACTAGAGTCAAGCAGCACAACTTGTAAGTGTTTTTTGGACTAGAGTTAAGCAGAACATGTCAGTGCTGGTTGGACTAGAGTCAAGTGTCAGTCAGACTACAGTCAAGCACAACATGTCAGTGTCAGTTGGACTACAGTCAAGTGCTGGTCAGACTAGAGTCAAGCAGCACAACATGTTGGCCGGTCAGACTACAGTCAAGTGCAGGTTGGACTTGAGTCAAGCAGCACAACATGGGGGCCAGTTGGACTAGAGTCAAGTGCCAGTTGGACTAGAGTCAAGCAGCACAACATGTTGGCTGGTTGGACTAGAGACAAGTGCCGGTCAGACTAGAGTCAAGTACCAATCGGACTCTAGTCCTGGACCGGTCCTGGTCAACTTTTCTGCAATGGCTGCCCAGAACACAAACCTAGTTTTCCTCGAATACATAGAGCCTCATTGCCATTAGTATGCGGCTCAACAAATGAAAAGTTGTGTGTTCATGAAGCTGCAAGACGAATAGTTTGTTAACAGCCGTTGATTTCCCTTCTTGATAAAAACGAGCTTCAATACCTACCAGTTTCTTGCTACATTTCATCTACATGCTTGTTTTCCTATCACTAAAACCTACACCCATAGAAAATAAATGCTTTCTAAACTTCTGCCACCTGATAAAATATAAGCTTTGATCTTGGCAGCTTTGTCAATCACTTTAAAAATCATTTTCACTGCAGATACAGCTTTTTTCTATCCCTCAGGAGCAAATCAGTCTGTACACAAACTTGGGGAGTAAGATTCAGTCTCTGAAGTATATAACTAACGCGAGATGTTAAATGCTGATGCGTTGAATGATGTTATATCTAACCAAAGTAGGTTAGTAGTGCGTCTGTTCAATACACTACAGTAACAAAAATCCCATAATGTGAAAGTGAATAAGATTCTCCTAATATGGCCATTAACAGAACAGAACATATTTTACGTTATCATTCGATTCGTGACATAGTTTCTTGAAAATGTGGACTTTGTAAACGACCGATATCTGGAATATGAGCAGACATTCACGTTATTCAATTCATTTAAAATCCTGTATGCCAATGTGATAAGTGAAGATTTAATTAATTTTATAAATACCAGACATGAAAATATTAAAATCAATGGTGTTGTAAAATGTTCAACTTTAAATTCATGAAATGAAAACAAGGTTGATTTTCTCTGAAAGCGTTAGCATCTAATGTCGGTAACAAACATGATCCAATTACATACAGATTCGGGGAAGCGAATCAGTCCATCGTTTAATAAAAATTCCCAAGACTCAATTGATATTTAACAGATTAAAATGATTCTCTTGACAGAAAACAATACACATTAACTACAAGTTTTGGATTGGTTGTGGCACTTTAAAATTATCCTCCATGATGTCTTTATAAAATGAAAAAGAATAAAATTCTTACCTTAAGTGAAGGAGATGCAGCTGTACCGTTCTGTGGAGTACTCGACGACGATGAACTACTTTCTGCCGTTTTCTTGTTTTCGTCACCGTCGTCGTGAAGCTTGGCTCTCTTCGCATGGCTCTTTCCTTCGTAATGCTGTTTAGCTTGTGCCGGAGCATTTAACGTTACTCTACACACTTTACAATACAACTTATAATGCTCGTTCTGTCCGTTCGTGGAATGTCTGGACGTACTGTCTTGTTTACTGTCCCCAGAGTCGCTTGCACAGTCATCATTTTTACGTTTGTATCCCCTCCCTGGTGGGGACGATGTGCTCTGGAAGCTTTGGTACTGATGCGACTTGAACCCGGGACTTGGTCCTCTGTACGGGTTGTTGGTTGCCTGCTGAGGCGACGTGTAGTGTCCTCCTGCAGGCAGCTGAGCTGTACTACCCGGTGAGCTGGTGGTCCCTGTCAGGGCGCTCGGACTCACCGAAACGCTCCCTGGAAGCGGCGCTGTGGTGGTGTGGTACCCGGAAGCACCCGGTACGCTCGCTGTGGCAGCGAGGGCTGGTTGTCCTGGGAACCGTGCTGCAGCCGCTTGGGCGGCAGCCACGGCCGGATTACCCGTTGTCGTTGTGTAATTTTGGTAACCTGAAAGTAGAGGAGATGCCATATAATAAATACTACTGTTACCGTAAGCATCGTAAGTCATAACGGGCACGGCGGCCAACTCCATTACGAATGGTGACTGCGAGGCCTGTATGGAACTGTTATGGTCAGCAGTTACACTTGAATCCTCACTGCTCGTCGGATTCTTATACTGCACATCCATAATGCCAGGATTCATGACCTGTAACAACTAAAAATCCAGTTCATTCATTCATTCACAGAGGCTTTCTTTTGTTGCGTCTTTGAGTGCTCTAGTTCTACATCATTTCCATGCTTTGTCGAATCACAACTGTCCCAAAACAGTTCCTGTTTGTTAATAAATATCTTTCTGACAAAGACTCAGACCGCTTCATGGTCTACTGGCTTAGAATCGCGTACAAAGTTGCGCAATTATCACTTTCACGACTGCGTTTATCCTAAGGATATTCCATATGACAGTGGGGTATGTTTAGGGTACACGTACACATGTCCATAAATTTTGGCAATGAGAGCGAAAAATAATAAAAAGTATGACTGTAAACACCATGTGACTAACCAATGTACAGCCAACAACACGGTGATATAAATTTCCCAAAATTGCCAAAAATAAACTACGGTTGGATGGGCACATTTAAAACTTCCGTCAATGCCCAATGATAATCAAGGTTCCCGATACTTGTCATGCTTCAGGTGATGAACTTTTCTTCACTCTTTATACCATGAGCTTACAAAAAGAACCATTAAATTTGGTCTACATTAACATTTAAATGAGGACACTGTACGCTCATAAAACTTTATTTTGCACCCTAAACAGGCATGTATGGAGGTTCAATACTATGACATTTCATAAGGGTGAAAGAAGTTGTACGTTAAACACAAACTTCACCCCTATGAACATTATGTAAACTCAGGAATGTCAATGCATCAGTTCATCTTCGCATAAAAAGAGACGATAGATCACAATTACCACAAATTACTTAGTACATGTTGCATCACGGTTAAAGCGATGTGTTTTAGCCGATGTACCGAGTATTAGCTATTGTACTTAGTTTGCAAAAGTAACTGTATGCCAAATCTAAAAGCGTCATCTTTAAGATTTCAAAAGTTTATTCAGTCAACCATGTTTCAAGCCAAACAATGCAACCCTATGACAGTAAATCTTCTAAAGATGTACTTCAGTGCGTCACAGGGTCGAGGACTTCCTCATACTTGGCAGCGTATTTAGTCCCAGGTCCCCGGGGCGTTGAGGGCATTTCAGTAAAACCCGCCCGTCTCACACACGCCTCGGAGCCCTTCGGATAACGTGCTGATAGATGCATAACACTTTCGTTATTTCTGGCAAAATACACAAGTGCAGCTCATGACATTGATCATCGTTCGGAACAATTCTATTTCTAAATGTCCTACTTCTGATTATCTCGAACTTTTTTTGCGTTACGAGTTAAGTGGGATGCATTGTACTTCTGAAGAAGAATTGTCAACGTGTATGCTTCAGTGTGTATGTCATGTCGTGTTGAAGTATCTATTGCGAGTTGTGTGATGATAACTCCGACCTGAAAACAGTCCAATCGTCCTTTTCTGGTGATAATTACTGTCACTGCCCTGTAGATAAAGTACAAGTATGCGATATTCGAAGAAAACATTTATTATGTTATGGCAATAACATTTAAACTATTTTACAGTGCGAAAATTTAACTATAGTTTCGTTTTTGTATTCACTTTTGTGATGCCAAGAAAATGTCTTTTCTCGACAAAAGAGTAGGATGTTGTTGACGACATATCGCTATCCCGTACGCAACCAGTAAATAACAATTCTTAAGAGGATAAAATAGGCGGTGTCATTTTTGCATGGAATTTGGGAGTATTTCAAAAATATGGGTGTGGTAGTGGTAAACATTACAGTCTTATACTGGTAGCCTGTTAATAGTGTTAATGAAACCGCTTCCATATGGACACATTGTTATTCTATATTGTATTTATCCCACAGAAAGCATTAGCAGCATATTTCTACCAACAATATGTACCAGGCTGTCATACAGTTTACTTAACACCAAAATGACAAAATACATGAATTTTCCACCCTGTGATCGGGTCAGAGAGTAAAGATTTGTCTGTCGTACTATATAATATCTGTTAGCATCTCTTCATTGTCAATTGACAGAACATAATTTTTTCTGGATGTTCACATCAGTGTTATCATACATGGCTAATTTGACATATCTAAATGCACACATTCTTTATGCAATAAAGAACTGTGAGATATTTGATTATTGCCGAAACGCATTAATGTACCTTAGTATTTTTTTTTTTTTTTTGGTAGGAAAAGATTTTTTGAAAGCATTTGTCCCGATAGAAGGTTAGTCTACATTAAAAATAAAATGACTTTAGAAAAATAGAAAGTATGAAGCTTCAACAAATAGCAAAATCCCTTCATAAGTCATAAAACGCGTCGGAGAAATGGTACGTTATGAACCGCGGGAATGATTAACTTACAACAGTTACTGTCGTAAATCACTTGAATGCGTTCATATCTTATTTGCATTTTGAAAACAGTAAATGGGTGGTAGTTGATTAATATTGATATTCAGCACAAAACGTTGATTGTAATAGTGGAGACGTAGATGATGTATAACTTGTGATGAATCTAACAGCTGCGTACAGAACAAACTAATCATACGTGTTATCCAGCCATACCCTCCAATGAACCAGTTACATTCCTATCTCACTGTATCCGCTACTTTTTCGTCGGTATGAAGCCACTCTGGCCTTTGTTGCTCTGCAGGTACCTAGCAATAACTGCAGGTATTGCTAACTGTATATAGTGGATATGTCATTATACCCGGAGTACTGACATCTGTCCTCTATATATACACTTAATATCATGAGGGTAAACTAATTTCCTAAAACTATGTATGTGTCCACAAGAATTACTTTTTTTCGCTCAGTATGTGTATCATATTGGTGGTTATTTTACTATTCAGATCAATGTTGCCGATACTTTAACACAATACTTGCGGACCGGGCATATAGCGGAGAATGGCGAATTGAGAGTCAGAACCGGTGTGATGAGCCAAGGATGGGCAAATCTTAGCCTCGCGTAGGCTAAGGTGTTAAATTGGTACTTGCCTAAAATGCGGAAAATATGTTCTGCATTGAACCCGCAGTAGAACGCGCCCTCGCGGTGGGCTGGGGTTTCTGTTTCAAATTTCAAAGCTATCGCTTCTTAAGGTCGGCGACTACCCAGTCCCGTGTGACACGTCCTGGACTATAATTCAGTGCAATTGTGTATCCATTCCTAACAAACCAGAAATCTTTTCAGTCTCACTGTATCAACTAGCGCTGCAAACATAACGAAGTATCAGCTATTTGATGTTCTCTTTGAATTTGCACCAACTGAATGTCCATGGAAAGTAGCAATCATTGTGTTAGGTTCCTTGGTGGAATCCTGAAATCACGGTATTCACCGAAATTTGATCTTTTACCGATGTTCACTGATCGGATGCGAACGCAAATTTTACGTTTTCCCGAAAGGCATTAATTAACTTTAATAACAGGATTCATTGTTCAGCCTACATCCTTGATCATTATATCTACATTACAATGACTGGATCGTATTTGTTCGTTAATAATACGATTCGGGAAATAATGAGTTCGGCCAGACAGAGAACAGGAAAACTGTTGTCATCACAAAGGCAATTTGTAATTAAGTTGATCAAAGTATAAATGTCTTAGTGCGGGAACAGGTGACGGTGTAGGTGATTACTACAGGTAACAAAGTCGCTTTATCCGTCATCAAAGCAAAAATGTAGATGTATAATTAATACGTCTTTATTTTACTAATAATTAAGATGGAATCAATGGTAGATAAGGAGGACGAGGGTAATTTTGTGCGGCATGCAACGTATGGATTTTATAAAAGCACTCAAGGACTTAATGGATGTTGTTTGCACTGTTTAGTTGAAGCAGCTGACACCTACAAAAGACAGGCAACGTCTTCTTATGATTTTACTTTCAAACAGAAAACATTGCAATATTGACCTAAAATCACGTTAAGAAAATTAGAATATGTTTTCATAATAATAAACTAACTGCAAGGTTTCGGTCCAAAGGTTTACCAATACGTGTCTCCCTTGAAACGTGCTGTACCAGATACAATTTGGTGAAACAACTAGTAATAGTGAGATGCGTTGCTGTATGATATTTTTGTGAACTATTTAGTTTGACAGATTGTGCATCTTGTGACTGAGATGACAATTCCACTTTACAATAACATTTGGCTAAGGAGACGGGCGGAATAAAAACGAGACGATGCAGACATCAGATAGCCGGGCCCTATCGTCAGTTATTTTTTCCGTTTGTTTCATGTCCGACAAGGCGGGGGGTATGTTTCACGTCTGACGGG
>JBCAUI010542115.1:0-10771 GCA_038406195.1 Haplosyllis anthogorgicola
AAATTTAAAGTCATAGTGGAAGGTGAGGATGCCCAGCGTGATAGACTCTTTACCCGGCCTACCCGGGTAATTTTTCTAGTTTTATATTATTGTGCAGTTTGCTCAATGTCAAGGTCATTACTACCACGGTGTTCACATGTCAGTTTTTTGCCAAGGGTTACAAGATACTTTTCATCTGGTCGTTCGAGTATTTAACCCGTTTAACGTTATAATGGACCTGGAAAATCGTAGATTCGTGTCTAACATGCCTCATCATTTCAGGGTGTAAAATTGGTACCTGACCAGGAAATGATTCATCATTTCAAAAAGATGGTTTACATCTATCACTGACAGATCTAGAAGGCGCCCCCGACGGGCACCCCAACCAACGCCCCATATATTTCTTTCATTTTCATGGACTGTGGCCGTCTCTGTCCAGGTTTGGTGTCTTCAAAGGGTAAAGTTGTGCTGCAGCATGACCTTGGGGAGCATTCTACACAAGCAAGAAAGAGTACAGGTGAGAGAACCACCCTGGCTTTAAAACCCATGGGGAGGGGCACACGAAGTCCAGGGGTAATTAGTGACCCCACAAATGGACCCTGGTCCAACAAAAAGGGGTTCTGGACCTGCCGTTGAAAATCTGACGGTTCTTAAGAATAACATTTGAAAAGACGTGGTTCTTTTAAGTTTTCAGTACAAAAACTTAAATCATGGAGCGATGCAATTCCATAATGTGCTGAACTTCACACCTTCGTGACATCTTGAACCACAAGTCCACAACCTTAACTTCTCACAGAAATAAAGAGCTTCGGGTTCGTTCAGGGAACATCGCACAAATCATCTGCAACGAAGATGAACGAGAAAAGTCGCTTCCTTGCACTCAGTGCTTCCTTCACTCGTAAAAAGAGTATTCAGATCTATTAGGCCTGCTTGGTTTAGTTGTTTGTTTGCCTTACATTTCTCCGCCGCATTTTGAAAGTTGTAACAACTCAAAATGGCATGTAAGCCTCACGGAGAGAGATTCTTGTTCTTGTGCCGTAATTGTGGGAAAAGAATGGTAAGGATGAGGGAAACACAACGTGGAATTGTATTGTTCGCAACATGAACAAACTGAGTCTTCAGCAACCAAATTTGGCCGCATCGGCAGGCAGTGGGAAAAACTGTTATAGAGAAAAACTTGTCAGATTAAAGCTGAATTTTTAGTTTATTATTATTTCGTCGCAATCTCAGCACTTTTAAAATTGACAATGAAATGTAATCCGAGTGATTAAAAACAAAAGTTGTCATTTAACCACGGTGAAATGAATGGTTTCAATCATGTTACTCTCCCATATATTATTTGGGGATTTCTGAACTGCGTAATAGATTAATGGACAGATAGCATACGAGATGATATCTTAGATATACCGGCACATAGGATGAGATATTTCCCGAAAATTTACTCATTAAAATTAGTTCCGTCTCTTTGGCCCAAAATTTATATGATACAAAAAGTCGAAGTGTCACAAACATATGGTATAAAGTTCATGTGTTCTGATATACATTGACTTGGTGTAGTGTGGCTACGGTGGAGGGCACGGGAGCCATATTTGGCAGAAGAGATGGATTCTGGG
The DNA here is from genome assembly GCA_038406195.1 of Haplosyllis anthogorgicola. Lineage (NCBI taxonomy): Eukaryota > Metazoa > Annelida > Polychaeta > Phyllodocida > Syllidae > Haplosyllis > Haplosyllis anthogorgicola. The sequence goes on from JBCAUI010542115.1 coordinate 1,593, forward strand.
AAGGCGCCCCTTCCTACGGGGTTGACTACCCCCAGTACAAAAAATTATGTAGAGGTAGTGTACCAGTGGTAGGCTTTTACATTGGTGATATACAGTGATGCCAAACTTGCACATGAAGATTAAGAAAAAAATCATGATGACATGAAATGCGGATGGTAATATGTAATATTGAAAGGTATGGCATTAGCGCTACCAACAGTGAAAACAGCCATACCAAATACGGATAAAGCCTTGGTTGTGTACAAGAGGGATACTAGCGTCGAATTAGAATTGGGTAATTTCTGAATTTTCTGAATGACGCCTCATTGCCTGGGATAGAATCAGGTGATTTCATTTGATAGGCCAAACTATGTGTCAACACAAAAAATAAATAAATAAAAGTAATAGAGTAGGTAAAACATATTTACAGTGATACCAAAGATATGATTTTTAGAGAGTGGCTTGCACATTTAGTGAAATTAAAAGGTAGTCCACCAGACATGAATGATGTACCTACGGTGATGTGGAGCCATACCAAACATTGATGAAGCCTTGGTGTGGTGGTACAGGACTTATAATGCTGGATCCCTGCACATACAGCTTTATTTCACGTGTAACAGCTCTGCAGTAGCAGTTGCAGTAGGGTGCAAAAGGAAGATACCAATGTGCAGGAGTCCTGCTGGAGGGAGCTATCCTGCTGCAGGAGACAGACCAACAAACACGCAAACTCCTGCATGCACTGCATGTTCTGTACTGCAGGGATTACTCAGCAGTTTATTTGTTTAGTTATTTACAGCTTAAAGTGGCTTTTAATTAATAGTGTTGATAATTACTTGCAACAAATGTTGACAGGAGTGGAAACATTGTTGCTAATTGTTGTTATATTGGATTGCAATTAAAGTGGAAACGTTTTTATTGGATTGTAATTAAAGGTGTACTACAACATTGTGTACAAGAGTTTACAGACATTGTTGCTAATTGTTATTCTCTTGGATTGCAATCCAAGTGTCAAAATTGGAAACATTGTACTCGACTCGTGGATTGCAGTGCGAGTTCTGGATTGAAATAGTTACAAAAAAGGAGTTTGCAACAAATCAATGGAACCAGTAGATTTGTAAGTGAATGAAACGGGATTGTTATGTATGGATTATACTGCGCAGGTAGAATCTGGTGATTTCACAGTTTGACGGAAAATAATTTGGTGACGTAACGTTTCCTGCAGACGTAGATTCTGGTGATTTAATGTGATGCATGTAGTTGGTTTAACATAAAAGGTAAAAAAAAATAATTTGACAAATACTACTCATGCAATACATTACGATGTAGTGAGTGAAGTGAGATATATGAATGATTTGTAATACACTACAGGTATAAATTATCCTACATCAACTGGTAGTAATATCATACATAGTACATTATACCAGTAAAAAAGCTGAGGCTGGATTTATCATCATCATCATATAAGCGTAGGGCTGGATTGGAATGGCACCTGATGTGAAAAGGATCTGGTAATGGTGTGGTTACCAATGTTATTCGTGTTGTCGTTTTTTATTTAATTTGAATAGGAGATCTAGATAGGGTTGGTTGATAGTGGATGAAATTTTGCCTATGGAGTTGGTATGTCAAAACCAATAAACATGTTTCAAGAGTTGTAACCACTGCTACGAACATTCCACTCGAAATTTGAAAATTCAATTATTTAGCTGTGGATACCAAGCGGTGACAAGTACCAAGCTATTCTCTACAAAGGGCTTGTACCAATTTTACACCTTTGTCTGCTGAGGCTGTGGTTTACTGGGACACTGCTCTCTGTTCTTCATGTTCTCTAAGCACGGGGGGAAAGAACCGGAAAGGTAGTACATTTGACTAGAACATGTGCTACTGACTGATAATTATGATTACACCAGAATCATAATCTCATAATCTGAGTGTGATGTCAGATGGGGCAGAACAATCTGAAATCCGAGCTGTTTCTGGTGAAAAAAGGAGCTGACATTGCTTACATTTTGGTGTATATGAGAGCAGATTGGATAGTGTAGTGAGGGTGGGATATTTCAGTGAGTTTGCCTCTTGAGTTTAGGAGAAAATATTTTTATCTTTTTGCTCCTTACCTTGTGGTTTTGATGATTTTACATGAACTGCTTAACATGTCAGTTTTGTGTAGTGACGAGGCAGAATTCATTAAGTGTTTGTCTCGAATTTAACCGTGAATTTCAAGTTCACAACCTTTGGGCCCAATGTTATTAAAAGCAAATTGTCTTGGGAACCTGCTAAGGTGTAAAATAGGTACTTTACCAATGTAGACAGGATATGATTGACATCATCCCTGTGTGGGATGTAGAGAGACAATACTTGTCTCGTCACTTCAGGTGCATTGGGTCAGTTTGCAGGCAGGGGTTACTGGGTAAACTAATTAAGCTAACTTGTAAAGGGTATGAAGAATTAATCAAGATTGACCAGAACTGATGTAAACCCAAACCAAAACCAAGACTCAGACTAAATGGAACTGGCTTCACGGGTGAGAAGAATAAGATACCTGAATATTGCGCACAAGAGACTGTACTATTGTTGTTTACTCACTCCAGTTACTACATACTCACTCCAGTACAAAGTACTTGGAGGAGAAGGCCTGGAGTACTTGTTGTTTACCTGAGTACCACTGTAGTAGTACCACGCGGGTACAATGTTCTGTTGTTTCTGGGGCATCAGCTGCTCTGCATGTACATCTTTATCCAACAGCTTTTGTCTCGCTGTTCTGAAGAACAACAACAACCCATCTCAGACAATAGTGGAGAGAGACTACAAGTCTTGTGAGGCGCAGTAGACATAGAATGTTTTTCTTGGATGAGTTCTTGGAAGCTTATTTTGTCTCTGCAAAAACTTAAGTAACAAAAAACAAGAGAAGGTGAACGTCTTGTTGTCATGTCATGTTCTTTACAATTTATTAATGGATTTTAAATGTTTTGGTGGACCATATATGGGGACACTGGTTCTCCTGTTTTGGACTTTGGTTCAAGGCTGTGAGTTTTAAGGGTGCATCTCGGAATTGATTTGACTACTTAAGAAATCACCAGATACTACCTTGGCATCAAATCTAACTTAAAGTTACAAAATCACCATGATCTGTCACCAGCAAAGGTAACATCTCAGAATTTATTTTACGTTTCTTGGTGACATAGAATCTGGAGATTTAACAATAAGACACATTTTATAATACGCGATGACTTTTCGACTGTCACCTGTACAAAAAGGTGGATACATGTTCATGGTCACATAGACTGGATGACATAAAGTTACAGGGAATTAAATAGTGTGCAGAGAATTAATTCTGTGACTCTGAAATGAAGAGTCAAACTGCTTTGAAGCTGTTTCACACCTGGATCATTACTTACTCAACTGAGCCACTCTCTACTGTTTTATATCATAACAAAACAGTTAACGGATCGTTAAGTGAGTGGTTTAGTGGATTGGTAGAGTTACACTAATTCGGAGAAAACTGAATATGAAAAAACCGTTATATCACGATATATTTGAAAAATAACCATCTCAGTAGGAAAAAGTTTACTTCATGAAAATTGTCCGGGAAGGAAAACCCATACGTGAATTGGGATCAGTAAAGAAATATATAAATGATATATATCAATCAGCCCTCCGTCCTATTGTAGTGTATATGGTATCTAGTAACAACAGCAGCAACAATAACAGTGTAACAACAATTAAAAGTAGCAGCAACAACAACAGCTATTATAAGGAACTAACTGTTGTTAAATGCGACAAACAACAGACATAACTAGCAACAACCATTAGGAACCCAATATCGCTGCAACAACAGAATACTACAACGTTAAAGAAAGCGAGAAGCAACAACAACTAAGCGTTGCAACAACGAGAAATCAGAGATAACTAAACAAGGTACTGCATCAGCAAATGTTGAAGGTGAGACATTGCAAAACATTGTAACAGTAAGAAAAGTGTTTCAAAACAACCTCAATCAATGACTGCAACAACAAGGCATTGATTTCCGCTTGCATCAGCAACAACAACAAAATCAACATAAATGCCATAAGAAGTTACAACTATAAGCAACCAATCTAGATCATAGCATCAAGAAAACAAAAGAACAACAAACAACGAGAACGGATCCTGCCTCGGACAGAGACAAACAGAGATTCCTGTCAGAACAGATCCATCCAACAGATCCCTGGATACCTCACTGGATTCCTTAACTCTCTCTATCTGTTAGGATTGTCTCAACAAGAGTTACTGAGCTCAGTGAAGTATGAATATTTACATTACAGTAGCATTGTCTCAAACAAACATCATACAGTAAAGTTATGGTGACTACCTGGATGGTGACTTTGGAAATGTTAAACCTTTCATCATAACATTTAGATTTTACAACTCTAGTCACCCACTTTTGGTTTATTAAATTCTATGATGTGCAAACTCCTCGTATCAGACAAAAATCTCAGACAAACACTTGAAGCTCTCTTCTTTAATGCAACGCTGCCTTAATTCAAAGCAATTTCAATTCGTAAATATAAACAAAGCTGTCAATACGCATTGATTATTGTTGAGACAATGCTATTGGTGAGTGTACACACACATATTAGGTAAGAGATCCGTGTTTAATAAAACTGCAGGATTTATTTTAACCGTTTTAACCGGACTTTGTGATGAAGCTGTGTTCTGTATTTAGTGTATACCATACAGAAGCTGGAGGAGTGAAGCAGCTTTACTGTATGAACGTTTAAATACAAACAACAAACGGACTCAAATCAGTTACCCGTCAACAAACTCACTCACTGTCCAAGACTGGGACATCTGCGTGGTGGGAACTGAGCTGATGAATTTTGGAGAACTTTAAAGTTGATAAATTAAAGAAACATAGTAGTAGTTGATACCAAGAAAAAGTACCAGAACTTAAGTTGCACCTTTTTTGGTTGTAACTTGAAAGTAAATTTGCAAGAAGAAGATTTTGATCACCTGTTGGATTATTGTCACAGCAGATACTTTAAGAGTATTTGGAGTTGGTTTTCTTATCACTGGTGTTGAATCAGTTAAGCAGCAGAGCTGCAATACTGCAAAAGGGCTTTAATTTTAAAGCTGTGAAATTACAATTGTTGAATTAGAGGCGCACAGATATTTCTAGCAGTGCTACAAGACAGGTTGTTTTACCACTGATCTTTAAATTTACTGAAGGACAACAGTGAAACAACACCTTCTTTCTTCTTGAGTGAAAGTTAGAGATGGACAACTTTTCAGATTCATCTTCTTTGTTCATCAACTGACAAAGATCTCATTGCTACAGCAGGAAACTTTAACAATACAACTTCAGTGGATTGAGGACACACCAGGCTAGATATAAAACAGCATGAACTGAAGCACCCTTCTAAGAGAATTGCAGAATATTTCAAGAGGAATAGTGTTGTAATGGGTTGAAACATTTCAGCCACAGAAAGAGTGAAACAGAAAGTGATTTTACCATTTCTTAGTATTGAATTTTTGCTTTGGACCTTAAAGGTTCAAAGGGAAAGAAAGGAAAAAAACCATTCACATTTTCTATTGGATCTAAAAGGAAGACATATCAAATGGATGTTGAAGAGCAACTTCTCTCAGCATATTTCAAAATCCATGAGCCATGCAGGTTCATGTTTGACCAAATCAAACCCAAACCAAAGTCACCACCAGGGGGCTGTAAACACAGCAGCAACCACAATAACAAGAACAGCAAGAACTGTAGAAATAAGATGGCGCTGAGGGAACGCCTGAACCTGAACCTGAATGACCCCCATGTACTCAGAAGACGCAAGACATCGCGTTGTAAATTCTTCAACATCAATAACATGTTACGCGCAGCAAATCTGCATCAGAGGCGCATGAACAGATTCGAGTGCGTCTGGGACCTGAGCACTAACCCGTTAAGTGAGGACTGTATTAATCCGTTTAGTGACAAGGATATGCTCAATGGTAAGTTCAACTATCTGTTGGTGTTACTATTACAAATTAATCTGTCGAGGTTTGTGATTTGAGTACTAATCGGTTGAGTGAGAATTTTATCAATCCGTTTAGTGATAGGAATATGCGCAATGGTAAGTTCATTTATCTGTAAGGGTTATTGTTACACATTAACCTGTCAAGGTCTGGGACCTGAGCACTAATCCGTTTAGTAAGGACTGTACTAATCCGTTGAGATACCCTCAGTGATTAAGTTTTAAATATTAATCATTCAGAAAATTATGTTGAATTTGCTATGGTTTTTTATTGAAAAGTGAAAACAAAATCTATGATTAATCCGTAAAGTGAGGATTATTTTCGGTTTAATCCGTTTAGTAACACGATGCTTTATTATTTTTTAATGTTAATCTGCCAAGGTTCGTAATCTCAGGATTATCCCGTAAATCGGTCATTGTATTAATCTGCTCAGTTATTATGTATTAATCTGTCATAAAAATCGCGTCACAATAGTCGGTTACTGTTATGGAATCCGTTTAAAAAACTGTCAATTAACCGCTTTTTATGCATTGATACGTTTAGCGATAAGAGGCTGTAATATATTAATCAGTCAAAACACTTTGATCTGTCAAGGTTTGAAACATCAGTGCTGCACTACTTAAATAACCAGTTTTGTTTTGGACACATTGTCAATTAACTAGTTATTATTAACTAGTTGTATTAATCAGTTTTGCATTGATCTGTAAAGGTTTGATGAATTCATAAAGGTGTATGATTACGCATGAGACTACAATGGCATGAGAACTATTGTCTATTAATCCGTTCAGTGGTAAGGTTGTCAATGTTGATTTTGTGTCATCGTTGTCATTGTCTCAGAAATATGTACATGTTTTGCGATACGTTTTTCGAGGCAGAGAAAGGCAGGCCTCCACCAAAAAAAAATCCGTGTTCCCGCCATCTTGCAGCGAATTTTAACTGCCCTGTCAAGCAGCAACAAACAGTATATTTACGTTTGTATTTCACCAATATCTTTTCTTTTTTTCTCGTTTTAGGTAAGTACCCTAGGTTCTCTGAGTACACGTGCACTTGAGAAAATATTAAAATCAACGTCAGATAAGTAGTTCTTATTTTTTCTTACACTAGAAGAGGTGTTTTCTGCGGATTTTTTTTTCGTGAAATGGTCTGAATTCATCTTACCATATTTACCCGAAAAAGAGGCGCTCAATGCTAAGACAAAGTTTTGATGGGGTTCCCATTAAAAAATGAGAAAACCTAAATTCAATTGCGGCCTAAGATAAATTTGTGTAGAAGTTGACACTTATTAAGAGAAAAACCATCTTAAACTGTTAACTTTAATGATTATGCAACTCGCTTCAGAAGATACTGATGAAGAATGACCATAAATATGTGTACATCTGTAAATTTCTTCATTAATTTTGTCTCAAAACAAAGAGAGGTGCCTCAATTAGAGAGGGTGCTACAAGTCGAGTAAATGTGGTATATTTTGCACACACGTTTCAAGTCTAAACGCTCCTTGACATAAATGTTTTACGAATCATGAATAGATATTAACGAAATCAAGCTGTCCGTTTAACGTCAACTTGAATTTTTCCACCTCAGAAGAAAACTTAACGTCGCCGAGTTACCCTTTACTGCTGAGGTGGAATCTGGTGATTTTCTTTATTTTAGCATTTCAGTATTAGCCGCCCCACTTTGAACGTTTGGGTATGGAGAAAACGCGCGCGTTTACATTGGTACATTGAGAACATTCAGTGATATTTACAATGCAAAAGTATGGGGAAACCCAATGATATCTAACTCAGGACACGACCTCGTGTCTGGGGTCATGTACAGTTTGGTAAATTGTGATTGAAATGATTTAGTGAAATGTCCTCAATGCTGTGGCTACTTCCCAAATTACTGGTGCAGATTGTTCCGCATGCATCATTATGGGCGACATTTCACATGAAAAGTTGGAATACAGTAAGAAAAACTATTTTTTATAGTCTAACAATATTGGTTGGTCATCGAGGAAGCATTGAAAAGACAAAAAGGTCCAAAATGGTGATATTAACCACTGCCTGTACAGTGGTCATCCAGGAACCTTTTCAATTTTTTATGGTAATTCCACATGCTTGCGAGTTCTGTCGACACCCCTGAGGAACAGTGGAACTCTTCTTGTCATAAAACTTTTGATGCCAAATTAATCACAAGTGTTTTGATCGTGGAGCTAGGTTGGCACAGGTACTTGTCTGGGTATGTTTCCTTTTAAGGACATTCATGGCGTGATATCGTTTTAACAGAGAACTCGGTGTTTCCGCCATAACACCTTGTGTATCAGACTTCTGCACGAGGAAGCTACGTTGGGTTCTCTGAAACGGATCATCAAATATTTAGGGGGTTTACGAGGAAAACAATATACAGTATTACAAACAGACAAATTCTAGTCACTTTGCAACTTCAGATGTATTGGACTTTGAGAAAGGAAGGATCACCCATATAGGCAATTTTCATGGATAAATTGTGTTTAGTTTCACTTCTTAATTCATGTTGATCAGTCGTGTTACTGTTAATCAGAATTAAGCGCAAATAGTTCAGAGTAAGGAAGTAAGAACTTTACCTGGCATTGCCACAGGGTATATTTCTATTTTCTCTGTGCTTTTTTGTTACTAGTACACATAGCATTGTTATTAGGTTTAAAGACTTATATAAAGAAATATATTTGTGGGATGATCGCACAGAGATTGTATACCATAGATCTGTTTACACATTGAAAGGTTAAGCTCCTTCACACTAGGGTTTTACGTCTCAGTTTACATATCAGATCTCCTGCACGCTAGGCTTTTACCTCTCAGCACACATATCAGTGCACGCACATAGTTACTCATTTATTTACAGTAAATAAACTCGTGGTTTTCATCTGATATTGAAAACAAATATAACAAACATAATTCCCAGATAAACAGCTGTTCAACTCAGGGGATACATGCTGTGTGGAATGGCAGAATTTTCGGAACTTTAAAATTTGGGTGGAATTGGTGGTTAATTTGTAAATAGCATCACTGCTGACTGAACAGGCAGATAAATGATGGTTTGACCTTATTGATGCCTTGTTCTTCTTACAACCTTGCAATTCTGTGAATCAATGACTCAATTTTAAATTCAAACTTGAATTTTGGGGAAAAATTTCCCCAAAATTCAAGGAAAAAATGGGAATTAGTTCTATGACATTTTCTTGATCTTAT
>JBCAUI010542126.1:0-10769 GCA_038406195.1 Haplosyllis anthogorgicola
GTTCCTGGTCAACTTTTTTTGCAATGGCGGCCCAGAACACAATTGTAGATTTCGTCCGATACATAGACCCTCATTGCTGAAAGCATGAGGTTCAATTAGTTTGGGCGGAATAAGTTAAAAACCACACGAATTTTCTTCATGAAAACAGCAAGTGAAGAAAAAAACAGTTGTGATGCCGCTATTATCACTGACGGATTTTAGAGGAGATGCAAAGTCCATTGTGTATCTACACTCTTAAGATTATAAATTGACAATATTCTAAAGGAAAATAAATATTAATCAATTCATCAAATGAGCATCGCTCCCTACGGTCCAAATCTTATTCTTTTAAGAGATTTTTGGCGGAAATATGATAATTTGAGGGTGCAAAAAATTAAATTCGTAACTTTCTGATGAGAAATGCTGGATCAGTCAAAACAGCCCTGTAGGCTAACTTAGCGACCATACCCCGAATAGTAAACATATTCCCTGGGTTCACAGATTTGTTTTGATCTCTGGTCTTCACCCTTGTTGATCGCTGGTTTTGCGCCCGACACGGTGTAGACGGTAGGGACGGGAGGGGTCTGCTGCCGCCCGGCCGGGTAGTACCACTTGACGCGGCCCCTGTACGACCTGACACTGTCCATCGCACGCTTGTAGAAACACAACGTGCACACGAGAGTGATGATCAGCGAGAAGCACAGACATGCCAGACCTATGGTAGGAAAATGAAAAATGAAACCAAATCGATTGCCCGACAACTTGGCTTATAAGGTTTGTTTTTCTGCGGTTTCAACAGGCCAAGGTTTCTCCCATTTTCACACGGTTTTGGCTGACATTTTACAATTTGTGTGAGAAAATTTATTGTGGCGACCCCTCCTACGGGATCCTCCACTGGATGAAAAGAGATTTTGCCTCTGAAATGATCTATCCATTGTGTTTGACCTTAATGGAACAAAGGTTTGAACACACAGGGCAGATTTTAACAAAAATACAATACACAGGATTACCGATAATAACTCCTAGCGGCAGCCACTGTGTGTCCGAGGTCTCAGAGGTCAGAGTTAAGATCGGAGGGGCATCACCACGATTGAGAGGAGAATCCTCGGGTTTGTCAGGGGAAGCACTCTGCTTTCGGCGCGGGTCCTTGCTACGAGCCCGCCCTCTTCCCGCTTTCCCCTCTTCGTCCCAGTCAGATGCCTTCTCGTTCTCAGACGGGTCGTAGTCCTCAAACATCGGCGCCACCTCGTACTCATCACCCGGGAAGGTTTCATAAATGTACGGTAGACCAGAGTCCGACTCCACTGAAACAATTTAAAGTCTAATAAACTGTTGTGAATGTAGGGTTAGCGTGAACCTGTGAGGAACCTTGTCAGTCCTGTACATGTGCTGAACACGCTTATCGCGCAGGGTATGCAGATTAAAATGGCATTACTTGCGTTACAATCAACATTGAACAACAATGTACATTGCCAATGGCCTAAAATGTGTGTAAATGTGTTAGGCAAAAGAAAATATAATGCGATGTGAAAGGTAAGCACAAAATTTGTGACCGATAAGCTTTTTTGGATATTTTTCTCCCTTCAATTTTTTATGTTATTTCCTAGTGTGAACAGATCTTCAACGAAAAATATAATAACCGAATACAGCACTGTTACAGATCCATTTTTTATTCCAGGAGTTAGATTATCACTGATGTAACAGTGACTAACTCCATAAAAAAACATGATAGGGAGAATTAGCTTATCATTCACATTTCCCAGGTTTGAGTTACGTACTTGGTTTTCCCTTTTTGCTTCTCTTGGCATCTTTCTTGACGTCACCTTTCTTGGGATGACTGGAGGGATCATCCTGGGCCTGCACAACTAAAAGTGGAGGGGACGTCACACTAGGGAGCTCACCCTGATCCTTCAGCAAGATGTCACTAAAACACGAACAGAACACTAAAACATCAAGCAACTCAAGTCAACGCAATAAATTTTAACAATTTGAACGGGCTCAACGGGATCGTTTTCGCTCAAATTAAGAGTTATCTTAAGCCCAAAACAGGGGTACCAGCGGCCCGGTAAAATAAGTAAAGAATCCATTTACCAAATTTTATGTTAAAAACCTGTCTACTTGATTACTGTCACAAATTTGGAAGATCACAGAAAAGTTGGAAATAGCTGAGACTAAATTAAATTGCTGAGACTAAATTGCATTGAGAAGAATAGTTTCTGTATGGTTTGCATGACGCAGTCACTAAACGTTTTACATTTTGTACTGTCAAAGGCGCTACCAAATACACTTAATAAAACGAACCTATGCAAGTCGGACACGCTTCTTTTTCTCCTCGTAGAATTTTTGGGGCCAAAATACTCTGATCTGGAACAGGAAGCCTACAATGCGTACAAAGATTGTAGGTTTCATTCAGTGATAAAAATAGAGAGTCAAAAACCTAGAATTTATGACCACCTTTTGGATGCAAGTTTTGTTGTCATAAAAACAGGCGGTCTTACAAAATTATGGTTTTGGTACTCTTACACCTGGTCATAAATGACAGGTGGTCGTAACATTTAGGTTGCGCTGTATGTAATGCGATTATGGTGCTTAAGATCAGTGCACTGACATTAATCCACATTCCCGTCAATGAAATGTAATCAAAACGGTTTAAAACTTTATGGTCCCAGAGGGAAAATTAAACTTTTCGTTTAAAGCTTAAATTGATAAGACGAGAAACTGCCGGCGGTTACTTTCAGTTAAACGTACTTTTAGTTTTATTGACTTGCGCAGGACTCAATGCATAGCTTACTGTAACATTTTATACGCACCCTGTCGCAAGTAGGTACATTGTCACCAGAACACACGATGAAGTTGCACTGGAATCTGACGGTGTTGTTGCTTGCCCCTGGGATCATGAATGCAGGGAAATACACACTGTAAGCCTCGGCGTTCCTTGAGCCAGCAGCGCGTATCGTGAAGAAACCGCGGTTCTCTGGGATAATAACTCCAGTACCGCATCTAGAAACAAAACGAACAAGAGAGATGACCTGTCGGTACTCAAAGTCTCATGCCGTATCAGAGATCCTTTTCATTGATACAAAGAGCCAAAATGCCCCTTAAAGGATATTCGGCTCATTCAATAAATAAATAAACACTTGTGGGTTGGCGTTATGTAAACGTATGTGTTCCATTGGCGGATCTAGGGGGGGGGGTGCGGGAGGCGCGCGCCCCCCCTCTACGGGCCAAAATTTCTTCATTTTCATGCAGTTTTTGGGGATTTTTGTGCTAAAATCGGGTAAAAATTGGAGCGCCCCAAGGTTGGCGCCGCCCCCTACGGGAAATCCTGGATCCGCCAATGTGTTCAAGAGAAATTCACGTGTATCCTTAATCTCGTTAAATACAATGACCATATATTTCTTGCTGTTTGCCATTGCCTTTTACAACTTTTGCTAAAATCACGGTTTTAGTTTTGTGGAGTAAAGCAGCCTCTTGCCAAATGCCAATGTCATGAGTACAAGGTACCATCAAATTGTTTAAAATGGAACACACACTGTTATTGTTTCTAATACCACAGCACACATTCAAGTGACGGATCTAGAGATTTGATTTAAAAGGGGACATGGCCCGAAAGACTTAGGGCTGCCTCTTCCTAGATCCGTGGTTGTTGTTCCTAGATGTTCCATAACCAGCCGGGATATAAATGTACAAAACGCACCCCTTTTCCAGCAGATGGTACTCTTGGTTTGAAGACACTGCGACACAGTCCATCATCCGGTAGCTCTGGGGATCTCGAGTTACGCTGTTCTGTGTGTCATTTGCGCTGTCCCCAAGACCGACAGTCAGGGTAGAATCACCGTTTGCGCCATCTGTGTTTGAAAGTAATGTGGGTATAGTTTCATACCTTCTTTTCCAACATCTGGGTCGATTTCTTTTCTTTAAAAAATGAGTGGACACTCTTTAACAAACGAAATAGACCCAGGTAAAAATTACATAAATGTAATAGTAGATTGGAAAGTGTTTCTTCAGTCCTCGGCTGGCGCTGAGATGGCAGTTTTGGTTCAATAGGTCTTATTGGGCAGGGCGGTGTTGATGCGGGAGTCTGCTGGGCATATCTTGCGATTCATACATGTTTGGAGATCCAGTTATGCGTGTATCTTCTGCGTTAAGCGCATCGCCTCTAATCAAAGACAAAGATGTACCTGGAAATTTGATTTATTGGAAAACATATCACATATTCTGGGCCACCGGTCTTTAAAAAGGGCAACCACTTGACCGGAAATGACCCTAAGATAGTTTGTTTCACCAGTCAAATCAGCTGGACTAGACTGGTTCACTTGTTACAACAGCTTGCTGTGCAAGCAAGAAAATGGTGGGCTTTTTACGGTCTAACGCTTAATACTTTCATATAAAAATAACAAAACTTTTGTAACATTTTCAATTCCTAGCAATTTTCTTCTAATATTTTGGAAATTAGGACGCAATTCCCTGAAATGGAAAAGGCTTTTATCTGGAAGTATATCAGTGAATTATGCACATATTATGAAAAGATGAGAGTTTCGTAAGATACCTCAATATTATTCCACCGTTAGAGTTGATTTGATACATTTTCTTTGATATTTAGGTTTAAACGGTAAACAGATAGTTTCTACATTACTGCTCATGCACATGTATGTGATCGACTATCAGCGCGTCTTCATAAACTAAACGCACGCAAATTTTGGTGTGTTTAGCATGCATTAAGCTTCCCATGAGTGTTAACCTTATTGGCTTAACATTACATTGTTACCATCGGTGCAGGCGTTTAAGGGCCGTGCGTTTAGTTTATGAAGACGCGCTGATTACATACCCCCGTTAGATGTAGCGTCATCTGTTGCGGTAAACTGAGCGTGCAGTCGCACATATTTGCCGAGGTACGACTCCTCGATCACAGCTCCATTCTTGTCCTGCACGAAAAGCTGCCCGTCCACTCCTACAGCGTCGTTTACGTTCTCATAACGGGATATTCTCTGCGGTAACTCACTATAAAAATACAGACCAGTTAAAAATACTTCAAACGGTATTTTTTGTTTTTGTTCATCGCTTGTGTGTTCGGGGATAGTTACAGTGGCCCAGCGGCCAGAAGTCGAATTTTGGCCATATCAATTCGTCTTGTTGCCTCTATTGTTATGGCAATAGAAATAAAATGGTTACACAATATGGCATTGTTAGATTTAGTTCACTACACACTGGCCGATCAAAGGGGACAAATGAACTCCTTTCCAACACCCTCCCCCTACCCTACTGGCCGAAAATTTTGTCATTTTCATGTACAAAGTTTTCGATGCATCGGGCGAAAATAGGGTGGCGCCCCCAAGGAAAATCCTGTATTCGCTTTAGCTACAACTCTAAATTGAAGGCACTGTGTTATAAAATTTTATATTTATCCGGCGTACCCTTCGTGTACGACCTTGGTGGCAGCAAGAGGCGCTGTCTCAGCGGTCGCCTCGTAGTTGCACGTTATGATGTAGATGGGATCCTCGACGGTACGGATTTCTCGGAGGTACTGGACAACCAGCTCTATACTGTAGATCTCCAGTGGGTCTTCGCTCTGAGAAACATCGTAAAAAGATGCCACATGGTCACAAAAAATGAATGAGACTGATATCGACGAAAAAAAACCCTGACAGTCAATTCAAATGCACTCGCTGGACATCCTTTGAAGACATTTACAATAATGAACAACACGAAGGGGTATGTCTTATTAAGTGTTTATTACTCGAAGCAACTACATGTCCACACGAGGTAAAGTCCAAGCTATTTTTTCTGAATGACGTAGGTTGGGTGATACCCTTACAAAGACCGAACAATGTCTGGCACGATAGGTGGGCAGATAAAACCACCCACCCCCACCCCACTCCATTTTGCCTGCCTGCCCCTACTGGGTCTGTCACCTAGCAGTCCACCATGTTGAAAAATAGACTTGATACTGGTTCAAATGACACCAGTAACCAGGCAAATTGTTGGTGTCATCAATGCCTTTGAGAAATATTATCCTAACAATAGTCCACCCAGTGGACTAGACGATGGCAGTAGGTGCTAGACGTTCTTTCGATGAAAGAAGGAAGATATCACCACTAGTCTACACTCCATTCCCGTTGGCAGAGTTGCATGGTGGCAGATGGACCCCCTCCCCTGTCCGCTGGGTGACAGAATTGAATAGTATGACTTTATGCTAGGCAATTGTAGAACTGATGCAATAGGCTGTTGATAATGTTTATTAAATAAGTATAACGAAAGAGACGGATACACTGTGAAGACTTTACCTTTAAAACACGTTGACATTCAGGGTCTGTGAAGGCATCGTTAAGGGTGAACACGCCACCAAAAGAACGTGCCATACACGCGTAATTTTCCCTTGCATAAACATAACTAGCTTCTCCTTCCAGCTGGATATTCATCTTGTGCTCGTCGACTGTTCCACAATCTACCCTGTCCGTATCTAAAAAAAAATGTAAAATACAGTGTGTACAAGGTTTTAAGATTTAAAGGATTAATAAGTAATATATGCTGTTTGGTGCGGATGGGCTGAAATCAGTGTTGCGCTGTCTAGGGCAGATTTAAAACAGCATCATTTACCTGACTGTAAACAGCCATTAACAATTTAGTGAAGATGTTAGGCTTGATCTCACTTTCTATATAGAAAAATTACGATAGAATTACGATACGAATTCGCATTTAGTTGAGCCCTCATCAATGGGGCTGTTTGATTTACAATTCTGGTGTGCTCCTCACATAGTTGGTGTGCCCTCTCTACAGATTTTACTGGTCCTGAAAACAAACCTGGTGCTGAAGTACCTTTTTCTTGACTCATGACCATTTTGGTAATTCACACCAGGCACAATAAATGGTGCATGAAAAGATGCAATCCCAGTGTGATCTGTTGTACATCCAGGGCACAATAAATACTGAGTCTTAATAAGTTATGATAGCTTGGTTAATGCTTCCCGCCACATGGCACCAACTAATGATGCCCAGAAGTGATGTGATACACGCAGCACATGCATAACATCACCCCAAAGTCATATAAAATAGAGTGCACATGAGCAGCGCATCCAGAAAGAATTCAGTAATCAGAGGGATCACATCAACATATATCTATTTTCTAGTTGCCTCAGGTAATTGTATATCATTTAGTTATTCTTAGTAGTAAACAATTAGTGTAATAACACAAGTATCTGCACAGTAGAATACATCTAGTAACTGTAAAACAGTGGCATAATTGATTTACATTCATTAAGTAACTCTGCAGAACAACTGTCTACTATAACATTGCTAATTTCATGTTGTTATAGGGTTTTACTCCCGCATAGATGTTTTACTACCAGATCGTTATAACTGCTATCATTTCCAGTTGAGCTATTCTCAATAAACTAGCAATTACATCTTCAAATCATTGTTTGCTCGTCCTCTTTGTCCAGTGTGTTGCAACCGACAAGCATTTGTCGCGAAATATACAAATATACCGCCGGAAAGACGTCTGACAACATAGTGCCGTGTTTGGTTGACCCGCTCATTACTTTTATCGTAACTCTACATTCGTTTGAGTTTATAACCACTCACAGACTCTAGTACTACCATCGTCTCCACCGTCTGCCGCTCTGTATTCCGGAGGTAATTCTTCGTCCTGGCTTCTCACCACGGCGATGATCAGAACCAACTGAAAGTCAACAATATACCACGGGCATTTAATTTGTTCATTTCGTACTTTCTATTTGATCGTGACAACAGAGATATAAGAGGCAATCACGATCAACAGGAAAATTGCATCTTTGGAAAAGAAAGGAGAATGGACACAAATGTGTAAAAATATAAAATTACTGAAAATTTTCTAATAGTTTACAGATTAAAAAACATAAAATTATTGTCACAACCAACTGCGAGATGTGAATATCGGAAGAGTAATCAATACATGCAAACGAATGACGAAAATGCGAGAAAATATAACCATGTAGGCGGAGATTGTAGGATTGTACGGAGCAAAAGGTGGTCTAAAAATCTAAAAATTAACAGTTTACATGTATCTGTGCCTATTTATCACCAAAGAAACTTATCAAAAAGGTAACAACATACCCAAATGAACTGTATCCATGTCGCATCCATGTCTTTCATTATCTATGAATAAATGCCTTTGTGATTAATTTCAGTTACACATTAAGATTTCAGATCTGGAAAATTTCAATCAATAAAACTCACTGATTAAAACGGTTAAGAATTGCTCGTTAGGAAATAGAAAGAATATATCCGAATGTATTAAATTATAAGGTCCACCACTTATACCTTGGCCTAAATGAGAACTCCACTTACCCCTGCTTGCTGTTCTATGTCCTTTCCCTTTCTGTCCGAAACAACTGCAGCACACGGCACACAAACATAACCCAATTTTAAGGTTCAGATTCGGTTAAAAAATCGTGAATCGAATTTATTTGCGCTTACATAAATACATGCGTTTCACAGTAATGACTGGTCGAGGTGTTAGCAGCATTACATTCTGGTCTTATGACTGTAATTTGTTGTACAAATGGATTATTAATTACAAATATCAAGTTTGAAAAGCAATACGTAATTAATCTTAAGACAGATCATGTAAGATGTTTTTCTTATTCAATCTAGGTAAACTGATTTCGGAACTGAATTCACTTTGCATTGTTTCTAATGTAGAAAATACTCTGAAATATTAGTCAAAATGAGAACATGCGTACAAATTACAATTTTTTTTATATATATAAATTTACGGCCACAATACGCGTTGGCGATTCATCGAAAACTTATTCAGAGGACTGATGGTCACGGCGCCACCTTTGACTACCTTATTCACAACCAAGACTCATTCCTGTAATTGTGTTGATGTATAAATAGGCCGTTTCAATCAAGGACAAAGACCTATGTACTGATTGAAGATATTTGTTGAAAAGATACTCTTGTGAATTCAACTTGATTCAATTCAGGAAAATGTGTAACATTCACCAACGCAAGAGCTGCGGCAAAATTTTTCTGTTACCAAGAAAAAATTCTCCTAACTTGTCTCTCGATTTTCAGGATCTAGGTTCTGTCCGCATTCTAAAAACTGTGTTTTATCTTTGGGAAACTTGGACGGGAGAGGGAGAGACAAGAGTGACAAGGACTATGTTCTTCAGCAAAATTTAATTTAAAAGAATAATTAAACATCAACTTTGTATCAGAATGTTATTTTATTGTCGTTAAATTAGCTTTTAAAAATCAGGAAGTGATGGCCAAACGTCTATCTAAATATCAGCAACAGTTTCTTGGGCACTGGACACGCTTATTCAAGTTTTTTCCGAATTGCCTTTTTGTCAGATCCGACAGATCTGTCAGATTTGGTTGACACCATAATTCATACAAGGTAGGACATGTGTTGTTTGTTATTACAATTAAATCATGTATGATAACTAAGAATTGTAATAAACAATGTGTGTTGGATTTTTGTTAATTTGTACTGAAATTATTACAGTTGTTAGATCTGTCAGATCTGGCAAAAACCGAATTAGGAAAAACCTCGATTGTTATTCGCCCAGGCTGAAAACTGAGTGGGCATGTAAGATCATCATTAATGAATAGGAACGTTTCCTGTTCAAACGGACACCAGCCTAACTAGTACCAGCAAGACAAGTGGGTGAAAAAAATCTTGTAAAAATTTGTATGTTGTACCTGTTTCTAATGATGTGGATGGCGAATACATAACAAGGCCCATGTAAAATACCTGAAAATATATTAACAAACAGGATTTATTTATTTAAAAAACTGATAAAATTGACCAAATATTGAGTATAAAGAGACATTAAATGTCAGTTTTTGTATTGTATATATGTTATAAACGATGGAAATTGTTTGCTCTTACGTTTCCGATAATCATCATCACAGTCCCCACCAACCTGACTGCCTTCGATTTGTACCTCATTTCCAAATACTGTTGCAAATACAAAAAGTACTTCTTAAAATGCTAACAATTCAATCATCATGAGCACGCTGGCACACTTCTCCTTCGCGCTATGCTTTTATTAATCCATACGAGACCAGCCTAACATTATTTTAATGTTACAACTCAAATTTAACACTTCCTGAACATACAGTAATGAGTAATGATTTCAGATAATTTTGCAGGAATCCATTCCCCTCCCCCGCCACGTTTGTGTGCGTACCTGCGTGTCTACGCGTTCTTAAACGCACACTCATACACAGTGGCCCCCGATAAATTTGGCTCCATGAAATTGTATTGATATTAGCGCGATATCGACATAAGCGATATATAAGTGGGGATTACTGTGTAGCATACGAGAATGTGCCAACGTAAAAGATAGCACTTAGACTTCGACTACACTTTTAATTGTTTTTGCGGAAAATAAATATGGACTTGAGTATGTTGGATCGAAATTTCTATTCACGTTGATTGCTTCCACATACATGTTGTATTTACATTTCGCAAACAGGTTATATCTCGGATGCACCGGTGTACTCCCAGATATCACTAAATTTTATCAGATTTACTGATATAATACCGGCAGTGCACAGTAATTTCCCGTACATTCACATAACTTTGCTTTACATGTATATTTGCACTTGATAACGTTGCCTTTTTGATTTCAGTTATGCAACAGCATGTATTGACACATATTGTGATTGTATAGTGTTTTCGAGACATCCAGTTTCACTCCTCTAATCGAGCTTTTATAAACATAAAAGATCAAGTCTGCAGTTAGTGCAATGTGTATAGTTTTATTTCAGTCAAATCCAGTAAGATATCAATGCACAAT
>JBCAUI010542137.1:0-23216 GCA_038406195.1 Haplosyllis anthogorgicola
ACATCCAGGCACCAAATCAATCACCTGTGACTGAAATCACCCAGCTGGAACCATAACAAATCAACTGGAACCATTTTAGACAGGGAATATGGTCTCCTTTGGCTAAAGAAATACTAATTTTATCAATTTCATATAATCTGACCCAAAATAGAATGATCCAGGTACAAATCAATAACCTAATGCAATACCAATATGGCTATTGAACATAACCCTTTAGTATCTATTTTCAACCAAAAGTCATGAAAAAGCTACTCCATGACAGAAGCTTAATTAAGACCCAAGTTTTTGTTGTTCGCCGGCAATGTATCTGGTAAAGGTTGTACACCTTTCTCTTAGAGATGAAGGGTAAGTAATAGCTGTTTTAGCTATATGGGGGAGGCGACTAAATTTGGTTCCCAATGCATACCAGTCATTACATTCTGGAAATGATCCCACAAAAATGTCAGGTAATTCAGGTAAACAACAATGAGAAGAAGAAGTTTTGTGTTTTGTATTCTTTGAAATGATTAGAACTGGACCTCTGAGAGGCTTGGACACATCTTTAGAAATGTAATCTTCATAATCTTCTTTGAAGCTTTGTGCCCGGATCTAGTACCACTTTCTTGCTCATGATACGCTGTATTAATATTACGAAAATACCGTGTGAGTTTCAGGTGACAATTCTATCTTTGGCATTGCTCGATTATTACTTGAGAAAGTTTGTTGAATGGTCCAAGAGTTCTGTAGTTTTTTTTATTCAGCGCAGTTGGATACAGAGACAGGAACATGATTTTAATACGAATATGTGTCATTAACATTTGGTCATCACTATGGCTACTGCAGTGTAAATTGACAATTGATTAACTAATTAACTAATTGAACCATTAACATCTTTGACATATCACGTTTTTGACACTCATGCATTTCTTGTTGACTGACCAGTTCCTGTAACATTTTTACAAGTCGGTGTTAGAATGTAATAGTTCATTCTTCTCCCCCGCGATATGTTTTTGTGCCGCACCGCCAGTTTCTGTGTCACTGTATATGGGTGTTAGCAAGCAGCTGACCATAGTTCTCAAGCTTTTTCTAGCATTGGTAAACAGTCACCGAGCGGGAAGCGGGACTCGATCCCCAGCATTTGGCTCTAGGGACGGATGCTTAACCTGTTTGCTTGTCAACAAAGGCAGGCACAAAGACAGTTACAGCAATGGAATCTCAGTTATGGCTTTCACACCGTTACGTTTATACACAGCTTCGTAGAAATTTACTGACCGAGATCAGTCTTTAGGAACGCATTATCTATTCCTATCAGTACAGGAAAGAGCTTTCTGGGATCTATTTCATGTAATAACTTGTCCACGATGTTTTCTCGGCTCCAGTGTGACCCTATCAATATGGAATTATATCATCCATGACCAGTTACTGAATATAAAACCGATTTTGATGATGTTTCTGAAGAGAACAGAGAATTCCCCAACTGAGTAACCAAAGTTCGGCGGTTAATCTGACATAGATTATTAATGGATTTACTTTTGAAATGCCTTGCTCTCAATAAAATGTCCAATACTGAGTTTCTAGTTTTTATTAAATTGCTACAGATGTGTTTTTCTGGCGTAGTAATCTGGAGTCACTATTAAAAAGTGAGGGCATGGCAGACTTCAGCAAACATTTTTGCTAATATGATTAAGTGTTATGTAAATTGTGAGTTATTCAGATAACAAATATTCTCAATAGTTCAGGAAGTATTGGGAAATATTAGGGTTGACTTTCGTGGAAGGATCATTCCTTTCTAGGACCACCTCTAGTTAGTCTCATTTAGCGGATCCAGTGGACCTTTTGTCAGAGATCATCCACTTTCTTGTTAGTAACTGTGTGACCAAGAATTTATTCTGAAAAGAAATTTCCGCACTTTATACATTAATAAAAGTTGGATAAGTCTGAATTGCCCGCGTCAATGTTATTGGTGAATCATCTCTATTAGACGACAATTCTTTCTAATGCCACCTCCTCAGGAGAAATATTTCCCCCGTCTTTGGGGGAAAATCCCTGTATCCTTTTAAATAAATAATGACCAAGCAGTAAGCCTTTAGCTCAGGTTTAGGATTAATTCTTCTATGATCCCAATGTCGTTCTTGCTTTAAAGCCCCTTCAATCCTTCAATTTCCCTTCTATGAGCAGAGCGCTAGTAGATATCTTGTTTCGCAATTAATACCAATCTTTCCTGTTATTTGAGGAAACGCGATGTTCTTTATTTCATCCATAAGCCGCTCATCTCTTTGAAGAACAACGACCTGTATCGCAGTCTTATTCTTAATTTCTCTGGAGTTTTGTTGTTGGATTTCAAAAGGCCTGTTTATGACAAATACCTTAATATCGTTGCTTAGTATCGTTGTCTTTGGAAATCCTGAAACTGTACAGCATTGATCAAGTTAAACTGACACACGTATTCACTCAACTTATTGCGCGCCTGAACAATTGTATAACTTTTCAGGCTAGCATTGCCTCTAACTCGAATTGAATGCCCCCTTCCAATCTGAAATCGTTGCACATATTTCCAACGTTAAGACATTAATATACTGATCCATGTTGAATGGTGCTGTACTTCTCTTGGGTACATAAACTACAACTGGTGTATGATTTAGTGGTAGCCCAGTAGCCCCAGGCTACTAGAAATGGGCTCGCGCTACCTAAATTGGAGACTTGGTAGCTCGACTTGGCTACCAATAATTTTCAAATACAAGCATACAGAAGGAACCCACATGGTGCTTCCAGACGGCATGCAGGGAATACCCTTCTTTCCTTTTGTTAAATTCCTCATTGATTTATACATCCTAAGGATTTAGGCTACCTAAAATTCACCCGGACTACCAAATTTTAGGGAATGGTATCACAGCTGGGTTACCAGATTTTTTTCTTGAATCATACACTGCTTCCAACTCGCCATCCCTTTCATGTCACACCCCGATCTTTTCACGTTAATTTAGCTATTGTTTTGGTCTCTTGATACCTGTTTTAGGGATGGATTGCTACATTTATCGGCTTGAATTTAGCGGACTGGCTGCCGAGTGGTCCAAACTGTTGAGGTCAAAGGCAATACTCACAAACCATACGTTTCAAACTTAGTTACAACTTGCAACGGCCATAAGCAGCGTGTTGAGTGTCGGTTGCCATAAACGTGATCTCAGACCACAAGGAGCATTACAACTTCCAGTGGGGTAATCAAAACACTAAAATACAATTAACATGTTCAACATTAAGTATTTAAGTTGGTTAGCACTAAGGTGAATAACGTTTAAACCTTTCGCGTTAGTTTTATGTTTGGAAATTCTGTTGGTGAGACAGACTCAATGGGACAGACGAACTCATTTGAATTTAATGTTGATGCAATACTCAGTTCTAAAGACGGATCAGAGCTCCTAAGCCGATTTACAACCCTTCTCTTTTCCCGTTCAAAGTAGCTTCTCTCGCATTAACAATTCAGATAATCAAATGGTAGAGAATCTTTAATCTCGCTTTTAATCAGACTTTGTCTTCAGGACTTGTTCTCTCTTCTTTCTTACGTAGTATTGACCAGTTGAAAGGTCTGCAGTACACATACAATATAGCTGAGAAGAGGTCGAGGTCTTCATGCTCGCATTAGAACTTAAATGACTCAACCTGACTTGAATTGACTCTTTGCTGCTGTCCCGTACTTCGAAACGGGAAACTCGCCTCTCACTGGGACTCGAAACTTTAAATGTTATTATTAAATGTTATATTAATATGACAATATTCCTAATGTTTTAATGCCCCTTATCAAAACTTTATTGTGGCTGGGAATCTTGTAAGTTATTTTTACAAAGACACCACAGATGTGCCTTTAATTTGGTTTGACCTCGGCTGTGAAAGTGTTTAAAATGGTAACAGGTAAACGGTTCTCCTCAAAGTAAAAAAAATCCCAGCATCCAGTAAACACATGGTGACTAGAAAGGCTCATCTGCTTTCAGAGAATTAATGCAAAGTTAGTGTTCTCTTACAAAGGCAGATCAGAGCCCATAAGCCGATTAAGCAACTCTTTCTTTTCCCCAGCACAATAGCATCTCTTGCATTAACAGTACAGATAATCAAATCAGGAACATTCACTAATCTGGTCTTAAAGTTAAACCAGCTTTTATCATCAAAGGTACTGCAGCTTTGCCACCCACTTTTGGCAGTGTCCTTTTGGACAGTCTTAGGACTAATGTGAAATCAGAGGACACAGCTTAAGCCTGCAAGTTGTCATTCAATTTCAGCCGTTGTATGATGTTGCATAAAATCTACAGTCAGGTCGTCGGATGTTAAATGGAGAGATGACCATAGATTAATCACTTGATCATCAGTAGCGGATAACCATGTGGTCAAATTAATTTTACAACGAATCGTATTAATCGATTCATATTTTCTCTTCTATTCGGGCAGGGATTACGATTACCACATTTCCATAACTACTTTGTTCTTAGTGAACGTTCTTCAGAAGGATCTCCCATTGTATTTGTTAGGAGAGACAAAGCAGAGCGTTGACACTGTCGGTTAAAATTACTTTGTTCAGGACAAGTGGTTTGCTTTAAAATTAAATAGCTGCATCATTTGAAGATCTTCGTGGCAACAACCTATTGACCACCACTTGATTTATATGGTACATAAAGCCTTTTTTAGTGTACAGCAAAAATGCAGTTGTATTTCTCATGGGACATTACATGATCTGTAAAAGGTTTTCGAACCACGCAATTAAATGTGCACCAGTGTATAGCAATTTTCTGTAATAGACTGTTCCAAATGTATTGACATACATACAATGATCTCCCCGCACCCCATGTATTTACAAACTCTTGACACTAGCAATAAGGGTGACGCTTGTTAATCAGTTAGCTTCCATGGAGCCGTGTTTCACGGTGAATTTACTACGCTTTTTGCATGAAATAGTTTAGTCTATTGTGGCTTTGTATAGACATAGCGAAGACGTATAACTAGATTGGAAAGTGATAAATTTTCTCAAGGATAATCTAATAAGTTGTTGAAATGGTCATATTTTAAAGGGGACGCATAAGGAACTTCACAGACTTTATTCTATGAGTACCTTTAATGGTAGTAACGCTTAATGTTAAAAATTGCTGTAGTTAATGAATGGGTAATACATTTAGTTAAGTAGCCATACTTGGAACTACATAATTTAGATTCGAATCAATATTCCTATATTAGTTATGAAGAAATTAATAAAAGCAAAGAACTGCTAATTTTCATGACATTTGGTGAAGAATAAGCTTATTAACACGTGGTGCAATTCATAATGTCAAAGCAGAAACAATTAAAAATGTTAATAAAACAATCAAACATTTATTATTTTATTGCCATAGAAACGAAACAAATGTTTTGTGGTTGCCACAATAATTTTAAAACTAATTTGAAAATGACATTTTAGTCAATTAACGAACATAACGTTAATTACAGCTTTAAACATATAACAGTCAATTTATATCATACGAATCTTACTTGTGGCTGCTGGTAAATTTCTTTCCCAACTTTTGTAAGTTTTTCCGTCATTTCTGGTTGTAGTGAAATTTGTTAAACTTCTTTAATGGGATGCTGAGGTGTATTTAAATCTGACCATGATAGTAAAAATTGTCAATTTTATCGTCAAAATCACTTCGTCTTTCATATAGTAACAGATTGACAAAGACCCTGTCGCCTCCAATCTAGACAGATTGTAATTATTATACAAACGCGGGTATTAGTTCCCAAGAACCTTCCCAAAGTAATTAATCTGACAGAAATCTTAGAGAAAATTGACACATCCTTCATACTTTGACAAATCTATTCACCCTGAACTTCAATTATACATAGGGGTAAATACCCCCTTCTATCTCACGCTACATAAGTAACCCCTCCATTCGCCTTGTATGGAGATAAGCATGTTAAGCAAAGAATCATCCCTCAATAGCTACACAACACTTTACATTCTTAGGCTGAACAAATGTTTTTAATTCCATTCTCTAAAAGTAGCTTTCGCTTTGCAATTAAAATGATTTGCTTGAGTGTACAATACGTATGTCAGTGGTCAAATACAGGACGGGCGTTTAATCTTGAAAATGTTTCGTCTTCAGTTCAAAGGCAAAGGGAGATTTCCCTTTATGTACTTAATTATATAATTCTATTTGTGACAGTTACCGCGATGAGACTCCTTCATCTCTATCAAAGTGATATATTAATCTTGAAAAGGAAGTTGGGGGACTTTACCCGCGCGCTTCTAGACCCATTGTAAATTGACTTAGGTTATTTAACTCGATGATCTTGAGCGTAGATACAGCTCCTTAATTTGAGAGCTGTAAGATTGAATAATTTTCTTTATTCGCTTAAGCCCTCGCTGTTCAAATCAAAAGGCATTTCCGTGGTAGCAAGTCAAACAGTGTAATTTAACGGTTACGTTTGAAGTGAGGATTGCAGCAAACAGAAAAGCTCGCTTTTCACCGTCTCTTGATCCCGCTGAATTTTGACCACATTTCAAAGAATGGAAGTAAATAGGAGGATTAATTTAATCAAATCCAGAACAGATCAGTAGCAGTCCACGGAATAATTAACCCTCCCTTCCACTGTTTTATTGCATTAGTTTGTCTACACAAAACCCTCCCTGTAGCCCCCCATCCAGTACAGATAAATCCGGACCTAACTTTGGCTTTAATGGAAAACTGGATTTTGCATCCATTCTGCATGGGTCTCCTTGTCTGGAGTTCCGGTGTGGCAGCATGGATTGACCCACATGAAAAATGACTGCGCAGTCAATCCTTACTGGTACAGGTACCCAGGACAGGCAATCCTTACTGGTATGCATGAACAGGACAATCTGTACCACCTCATTGGGTGATACAGATTGCATGCCCCCATGAAATATTGCCTGCTCTATCTCCCTATCAGGCGGCTCTTTGAATTGAAGGTACCCATCACGGCATAACCACCAGCACCTGGAGCCCAGCCACGCTGAGATCCTGCTCTCATCCCACTCAACACATGTGGGGTTATGTGGCTTCATGAAGCAAAGGTTGCCATGATGCACTTATGTGGTCACCTGGAAGGAAACAGATCCCCCTGACGGAAACAGATTCATATTTCTGTGAATATATTTGGAAATGTACAAAATTTTGTACATTTCCTAATATATTCACAGAAGTACAGGGTGGGTGACCACATAAGTGCATCACTGCAACCTTCCCCTCATGGAACTGCGTACTCCACACATGTTGAGCGGAATGAGAGTGGGATTTCAGCATGGCTGGGCTCCAGGTGCTGGTGGCTTCTTGGCTACCTTCACTTCACAGAGCCGCCTGATAAGGAGGGTCTGTGTAGGTGAGTTTATCACAGGGGCATGCAATCTGTAACGGCCCTTTTGCGGTAAGGATTGCATGCGCAGTCTGATTTTTTATGTAAGCCAATCCATCTCTTTACACCGGACTTTCGTACTGGCTGCTGCATTGCTTTGAAGAATCCACAGTAAACACAATTCACGATGACGACGATGTCGAAGAAAGAGAGAGAAAAAAATAAGAAAAAGAACGCATTGCTTTGATGATAAAAGGCAGTGCTCGACTCTCAGGTCGGATTAGCCGATGTCTTGAGTGATATGATTATCTGGCCCACCAATGCAGTCGTGGGCAGCTATTGTGCGCAGAAAAGAGCGAACCCCGTTAATCGGCTTACCGATTTCAGTCAGACCCCTTTGTCAGTAGCATCAAAACCAGTCTGTGCATTGAGTTGCCCGGCTGATGAGCTCGGTCCTTCTGCTTCTTAATTTAGTTTCTCCGGACTTATTTCCAACCTCCTCGCACCCCCTCTCATCCCATCCCCTGTAAGAGATAGTCTCGTACCTTTTCACCGAACTTTTCTATACCCAAGATGTCGCTTTCTTTAACCGGAAATTTACAGAAGCGAAGAAACCCGTAAGCCGTTATTACCGTTGAAGGGCTCCGTTCGAGTCGTAAGCTTTCGTGTTGAAATTTAATTTAAAAAAATTCCCTGATGAAAACTTAGTTGGAATTTCAAATATCCTAATAAATTCGAACAAATTGGCTCAATAAAGAACAAATAGGCCCAAAACCTTGGTGTTTTAGTACTTTTTCCGCGTGAATTTAATTGAAAATGTTAAGGTATTTAGATTTTGCTTCCCAAATTAATATAATATTAAATTTTTAAAAAAGGTTAAATTACATGAGCAATATCGTGCGTACTTGAATCCTGTTTATGGAACCCTGAAAGATTTATGTTCCAATAACAACGTTATTCTGTTTTGTGTTTGGTGGACCTAAGTCTATTTTTGAGGCCACTGGTGGCCCTGTTTCAGATTTGGGTTAAATCCGCTCGGAGGTTTATAAGTCCGGCTGAATCTATTGCCCACACACCTACTCATTACCCAGCAATGATTCATTAAGTTGCTACTGTAGGAGAACACACAGTAGGAGAGTACACTGTATAGGGGTGTTAATGGGCTAGTCACTGACACATCTTTGATACGTTTTGAAGGTTTAATTGTCATGTCGCCAAGATAGCATAGTCAGTGTTATGTTGGATCTTGACCCAAGAGCTGATAAGATAAAAAGGAATTGCAATCCATCCTTCAGTTGGCAGATGAAATAAGTATTCTGACCAATGTACTCCTTTTACTCAGATTGCGCTCGAATGGAGATACGTTTTCATAAAGTGTTAGTTTCACATAAATCCAAAATGTCCTGAATTGACGTGGCAGGATCCTACATCCGAACCTTATGGCGTCAAATTGTCTAAAAATATCTTGTTACCATTCTGGTAAATTGAAGGCTAAGTAACTTACTTAAAATTGTCTAAAAATATCTTGTTACCATTTTGGTAAATTGAAGGCTAAGTAACTTACTATCAAGATCGCGTGTACATCTGTCTTAGTTATCGCGCTAATTCGTGT
The DNA here is from genome assembly GCA_038406195.1 of Haplosyllis anthogorgicola. Lineage (NCBI taxonomy): Eukaryota > Metazoa > Annelida > Polychaeta > Phyllodocida > Syllidae > Haplosyllis > Haplosyllis anthogorgicola. The sequence goes on from JBCAUI010542137.1 coordinate 8,921, forward strand.
ATTTCAAATGATTATGAGAACAAGCTGAAAATATTTCCTATACCTGAAGAACTAAATAGGTGGTTTTGTTGAATTAAATGCATTTGTTTTGAAAGCAGAGGAAATATGTGATCATGCTATTTTCAAGATTGTTGGTGCTAACAACTGTTGCAAACAGAAAGATGTAGGGCAATACGTAGCGATCTGTGCAGATCCCGTTTAAAAAGTTCACTGGCACAGGTGATAGGCGTTCAAACCGAGAAATACAATCTACTTCCAGGAATGTGTAGTCGGATTTACCTTTTCTATCGTTCGTAACAATTCTTTCGAAACAAACCAAAAATAAATACAAATGTATCTATGTTTAAAAAAAGGGATAAAATTATCTAACATTTTGTTCTTTTGACTTTGAAATGAAATAACATCTTTGCTTACTTTAAAAATGAAATTACCTACTATCTTATGGGGCCCTTGTCACACTATGGCTTAGCCGATTTACCGACTTAAGAAGATGGGACGGATTTGCTCTTCTTCTTTTTCTTATCCTATATTTTTCCATTTCGGTCTGATTTGGGGATTAGGCTGATGGCAGGCCCGTTACACTGAGTGGGTGGCACTGTCCTCAAAATGCACGATTTAACTTCTTAATTTATGTATCCGAATGTTAAACGTTCATGATAATAAGAAAGTTCCCACGGACATCCAAAATACACCATTGACGGGAACTGACGCCAGCAGTCGTGCAACATTCATCAGATCTCCACCTCAAAGTCCGTCTTTCAGTAATGACGAATTCAAATTTGGAAAAACGGATATTTGCCAAATCCGTTACACTGACAGGGAGAAATTCATGATAAGTAGAAAAAGTAGAACCACACATCAGAGCATGTGAAACATGTATGTGCATTTTAAATAAACGACAGATATGAGTACTTTGTGTGAATTAATGCATTAAAATATTATTTTAATTAGCTTTCGGAAATGCAGGTGGGAGGCGGGGGTGGATATCTACATAGTATTTAGATGTCAGAATGTTTGATGACCATACATTTATGCTTTATTTTGGGTATATTGTTTAATTAACAATTAATTAACAGAACCTTTAGACATGTGACATGGGGACACCTGTAATATGCGACCACTTTTCTTCGTTCTATATTGCCGCCGTTAATGACAGGTGCTCGTCCAATTGTCCGTACGCATTGGAATGTTGGTCACAAGGAAACACCCTTTTTGTTACCTCACGCGATACATACTCGCGAGTATATAGAGACACATCTACATTGGCGGATCCAGGATTTCCCGTACGGGGGGCGCCCGGCCGGTAGGGGGGGGGCCGCCAACCCAATTTTCACATATTTTCGCCCAAAAATCGGAAAAAAACTGCATGAAAATGAAGAAAATTTTGGTCGTGGGGGGGGGGCGCGCCTCCTGCGCCTCCTAGATCCGCCAATGATCTGACGTTACTTTATTTGTACACCTGTTACGGGCGTGAAACAGTACTACACAGTTACCACACACAGTCAGACAGTGAGTTAATTCCACACCTATCAGGGGAACTAGGGAGGGCTCTGAGGGACAACAAGAAAGGGTAAACGCCATATAGAAGAATTTCAACCTTTCCGAGGCTTAATCTCGTCAATCTGTCACGGCTAATCCCCGCACGGTAGTTCAAAGTTTAAGTTGAGACTGACTGTAATCCAACGACAACCCCCCTACCCCGTATCCAAGAGAGACCCGACACACAATATGCCATTCTTCTCTGAGTTCTGATCACCTTGATGCTTCTCCTTTGAAAAAGGGAAGTTTGGGAAAGAAGGATTAGGAAAGAGGCTTAAGTCCTTCATTATTGGGGGAACTGCTCAGAAATATGATGCCTAAGCAATATGTACGTTATGTGTATTTAAGCTGCTGCCTATTTTACCGTATACTTATAACTGCTAACTTTTTGGGAATTTTTTAACATTCATTCTTCTTGGTTGCTTAAGAGGTTTTAAGTGATGAAAGCCTGTGCTGTTTGTAGTTCTAAGCTTAAAATAGTTACTGAACATTTTACCGGTTTGAAGGCCACATTCTTGCCACTCATCTACAGTTATCCATTTTTAGAGATCGCTCAGAACGGTCAAGCGAATGAGCAAGATGAAACAAAGCATTTGTTTATCAGTTATTTCCAACTTCAGATAAATTCAACATCCCGCGGGACAAATGTCAAAAGAATCTCTGGGGTCTAGTGAACTACATTTGTCTCGCTTATGTACAAGTGTATCGATTGCGATTGAAATTGTTAACCATGGTTCTGAGTACCATCAAAGTAACATTAAACTTTAAAGAAATAGAAAAAGTCCAATATACTGACTGTGAGCGTGGTCTTGCATGAGGAAACCACAAGGTCAATCGGTACAGGCAGCGTAGTCCCCGTATACAATGCAAGTTCAGCAGTTTAGTTGGCCAAGCTACATAGATTTGAAACGGCATTACTTCCCTGACTTAAGCACCAATAACGAACAAGATTTCGTTTATGTATCGCTTGTATCAAAATATACTGGTAATTTGGAACGTACTGCTGTTTAAACTACCGATATTTTAATAAATGGTAAGGCAATATTATTAATATGCGATTTTTTATCACATTACACTTTTAATCAATATGCGGATAATTTACATGAAACAGTGTACGCATATTTCCTCTCAGTACCTTGGTCGTATTTCGTGGGTACCGATGTGCAGATCTATTTAGGAAGCAGAGGGGCGCATCCCATTGTGTGTTATCTCTTTACTAATTCCAATGGTTTAACGCTTTAATTTGGTCCCGTTTGTCGATGTAAAGGTCTCGGGGTACAGTAAATCTACTGCGTTTTTGTCGCTTTGCCAATTGTGACAATTCGACGAGTATAAAAAGTAGGAAACTGGGATTCTATCAATCGTTCACGTAGGAAACAAGCACAAGCCGTAAAATTTTTAAATGATCGAAATAAAAGTACCGATATTGTTACCTTGGTTCTTATGAGCCGAATGTGCGAAAATAAATTTGTTGTCATTAATACCTTGGAAACAGATTTACAAATTTTATATGAGCCGAATGTGTATCAAAAATAAATTTGTTGTCATTAATACCTTGGAAACAGATTTACAAATTTTATACAAATGGATTTCTTGAAAAATACGAACTTCTGGCTGCTCATTTTTTTTCTTCTTTTTTTGTTTGGATGGTATCAACAAGTTCACTTCCATCCTACAATTCAGAATCTCTTGTTAATTCTTGAAATCTATTGGTAGAAGCAAAATTCGGACAGAATCAAGGCATGAGTGAAGAATTGGGCCTCAAATGTAAATTTAGTTTGTCGCGAATATCAGTGGTATTATTGTAAAGTTACACGAAATCCTACCATAGAATTAACTGTCGAGACGTCATGCCCACCTGGTTTAGCGTATAAGTGCATGTGACCGGGGGTATTATTCCATAAATACCCTTATCTCAATTCCCTTTATGGGTGCGGCATGTTACTAAGCTTATTGGGCTATTACAACACGTATTTACAGAGTTTGAAACGTAATGCAAATGTTTCGTGAGAAATTATGTCAATTTTGGACAAGTGTTGTCATTTGTTTCCATTTGAATGTTGTTTCTCAAAGTATCTGTAAATATACTTTCAATTATTTAAATATTAGATCAGTTAAACGTATTTCAAAGGTTGTGCGTTATCACGGAATCAAAAAAATTAGTTGGCAAAAAATAGAAAATTGACCGCAAAGCTTCAACTGTTCTCTTATGGGACGAATGTTATTGTTACTCTACTAGAAAGAAAAAGAATGCAGATAATCGATACTAGAAGTTAAATTTGTTTTAGTTGTTTATCAAAGGGAAAATATTAAATTTATGTTTCGTGCAGTTTTATTTTGGGTGAGGTTTCTTGGAGTCTAACATTGCTTTTGAGAAAGGTAATTTAGCGAGATGTTTAAATTCTTAACTGGCACGGAGTAAAGTTGAGTGCACAAACTTGTCGTTTTGCCACGAAGAAACAACTTTTATGTCACTTACAAAGGAACTGGCGTAAATGTTACATTTAGTTTGAGACAACAAAAATTTTAACAAAGTCGTAACAATGTATTTGTTAATGCCGCAATTGGAATGTGGAAATAGTAAGGTTTTAACTGGTTTTAACCTGTCAAATGGAAACAAAAGCCCATGTCATAGGTAATGCCGATTAAAAGCATCTTAAAGTACAGTTTCCACAGCACAATTGTCGTATTCTTTTTTTCTTACAGTTGAAAGTTTTCATTTTTACACAAAGACGGGGTTTAGAATTCGAGCGTATGAGTTTTTAATGAATGCGAGTTTTCATTCTTTTGACTCCTGCAGATTTGGACTTAATTCCTTGACATTTCAAAGATCATGCTATTATAATCTTTTGATACACCTACGGAATCGAAAGTTTTGTTTGCAAGTTGGCTCAGCTTGTATGTTTATCTACATTCCGTGTCTTGCCTTTAGCCTAAGTAAAAATAAGCTATTTTGGCTCATTTGGAACTAATGCAAAAGATGCTGTACAATTGTGCCCGTCGAAGTACATCTGTATATCTGTCTACGCGTAGGCCACATTAGCGAAAATGAGGTCAGTGTGACCAATATTAATCTGTATCTCTTCTTGAAAAACTGAATTGTGTTCTATTTCAAATTCGGAGCAAAATTATCGTACACACATTTCATTTGTGTGGGATTTTTCTTTATCGTCTGAGTACACGCACCCTGAGAGCACTATTGAGACTACACTATTACCCCCTCAACGCCTGGCAAAATTATATCACAGTGACCTATATTGTGCAGTTGACAGCCATATTTGTTATTTTCTTTTTGCCTTTCTTCTGGGCATAGAGTTGATATCATAGACGTCATATTTTGTAGATTTGTGTCCCTACACTCCCCATTTATTTCGTGTAAAAATTATGATGCTGCGATCCATATTTCCAGTTTGGCAGCCAAAACTTTGGAGTGCTTTTTGTGCACTTTCTTCATTGGTGTTCAATTGATGTGTCTAGTATTTTCTTAATTCGTTTTTAACAAAACCAAATGAGCCCATGTCCCATTTGTATGTATTTTCGCAGGAATTTTAGCAATATGGTCTTTTTAGCACAGCTGAACGCTTTATACCAGTCACCTTGTAGTTGTAGTTGTTGTTGGCCTGGTAAACAGTTACCCCTCATTAGAATTGTCTGGACTTGCTTCAAACCTTCAGAACAGACATTCTTTTGTTGTCACCCCTTGTTAGAATTTTCAGGACAAAAAGAATGTCTGTTCTGAAGGTTTGAAGCAAGTCCAGACAATTCTAATGAGGGGTCACAACACTATACTTGCATCAAAACTACAATGTCGAAATTTTCCTCAATTAGAAAAAAGTGAAATTTCTCATTTATTTTTCAAGTAAACATAGGCATGTGACCTGTCAAAACAAAATGTTTCACGATGCCCAACACAACTGTGATGTCAGAATAGATGATTTATATGGTTTGAAAGATTGTAGTGATGTTTTGTCCCATAATTTCTCACATATTTATTTCACAACTTGCAAAAAATGTTGTGGCAGGTAAGCTCAACAATGCGGACAAAGCTGCAAAAACAAATTTTTCCAAAATTTGAAATTGCACATTTTGTTAAATAACTCAATCAAATATGTATGAATTTGCTTCAAACCTTCAGAACAGACATTCTTTTGTCCAGACAATTCTAAAGAGGGGTCACGACACTGTACTTGCATCAAAACTACATATGTCAAAATTTTCCTCAATTAGAAAAAAAGTGAAATTTCTCATTTATTTTTCAAGTAAACATAGGCATATGACCCCTCAAAACAACATGTTTCACGATGCCCAACACAACTGTGATGTCAGAATAGATGATTTATATGGTTTGAAAGCTCATAGTGATGTTTTGTCCCATAACTTCTCACATATTCATTTCACAACTTGAAAAAGAGGTTGTGGCAGGTAAGCTCAATAACATGGGCAAAGCTGCATAAACAAGGTTGTGGTAGGTAAGCTCAAAAAACCCCATACTTGCATTGAAACTACACGTCAAAATTTTTTCTCATTTATTTTTTCAAGTAGGCATAGGCATGTGACCTGTCATTTCAACATGTTTAATGACAACCGACACAACTGTGTTGTCCTCAAAAATGCATCAAACAAAAGTATCATAATAGCATTCTTTCAGCCATAAGCCCCACGGCTTTCTTGTTATGAAAATGCACAGTGAGCTCATGTCCACATGGACCTATCCTTGTTAAGGTTTGTTGCGTTTATGCGTAAAAATAGAACAACGATGTTTTTTTATCTTGTGGTTCGACGTCACAATAAAGTTAGGAATAACGTCATGAAAGCGGAAATACACATTTACATTTGCTCGCTCGCTTAGTATGTTAGAAGTAAATAATTACCTACGTACAGAATTGAATAGTAAAATGTGGCAATGCTAGTCATAACATATGTACCCAAAAGACACAGAAGCAGCCATCAGATTGGTTGGGTGCAAAAGGATATGGAATAGTATGGAGAGGGTAGAGCGTACAGGGGCAATGGGTGAATCTCCTTCAAAGGGGATGCAGCCGTTGGTGTTTCTGTTCGCATGCACAGTTGAATGAGCGGCACGATGTTGAGAGACAAGCGGGGCGCGATGCAGAATCTGTTTCCACGCGGAGAAAGTCCGTGTGCAATGTATCTGTTTTACTGAGCGGGATGCTCTATCTGTTGTCATGCAGAGGGGATGGATGAGCGGGATGCTCAATCTGTTCTCATGCAGAGGGATGCAGCTGTTGGATGCAGAGAATGTTGACTACAACACCTCAAAGCGATCAACTTGGAACCCTAAACCGAACCACTTAACAATTTCTCACACAAAAAAGCTACAAGCCAAATTCTGTTGCCTATAATTCATTCATTAGATCAAGTTTTAAATGTAGGTTAGCAAAGGAATTGACTGAAAATCATTTTAGGAGTCGAAAAACTAACTGGTAGGTTTTTGCCTGAGTAGTTCCGTGTGCAATGTATCTGTTTCCATGCGGAGAAAGTCCGTGTGCATGCAGAGAAGTGAGCATTTCCGACGGGTACATATCGGTAGCTAGTAGTCTTACACTATGAAAAGGATGGCAGAGAGACGGGGTGAACATCAAACAGTTACAGTTTGGTTAAACACCCATATGAACTGGAAAAGCAGTGTAGAGTGTAATTTTCACGTGGTGTAAATTTATGCGCTTAGTTAGGGCTGCAATAGTGTGAGAACCAATTCGGTAAGAATGCAGTCATTAGGCTGTCTCTTTACAGTAAAAGTGAACTGTGAGATTTGCGCAAGCAGTATTCCTGTGTAATTTAATCCTTTCGTTTTGAATCTTCCAGGTTATTTTTCTTGTAGAAATTTCCGCAATAGGTATAAACAGTACCATGACCTGGATATCTGCACCAATAAGGAAGGATTAGGTGAACAGATTAGATATAATTCAGTGTATTTATTTGGTGATTTAACTGGTTGTCATGGAGATAAGTCCTGTTGTCAAGGTAACTACTCGGATAATCCGCTGTGTCAACTTGGGCGGTTGGTTCGCGTAAATTACCTGCGTCGAGGATTATCGAATCCAAAATAATGTCACATGGTTAGTTTGAAACCAAGGGTTTGTCTACCCGCCTGCTCGTCCGTTCGCTCGTTAATTAAGACAGTCGCCTTCTGTAAGGTCCGTACTCTGATAACTAATCTGTATCGATGACAGTTTTCTGGGACCAGATCCTCCACACACACACACACACACACACACACACACACACACCGCCCCGCAAGAGGGTGGCCACAATATGGTACTCAGGATTGAGGCCACTTTTGGAAAGGTGGAGAAGGACGCCCCCTCCAATCCTATCCCTGTCCGGGGGAATAGAGTCAAGCTGAACTTGGGACAGATCGGAGTTAAACTCAACAAGTTGAAACCAGGACATTAAATCGTTTCCCTTTGCAACATTAAGAGAAAATATTTTCCACTAAATTAGGGTCACTTAATTTGTACAAGAGACTTGTCCACTCAATCGTACACAAAATATAGATTGAAAAGCGAAGGAGATGGGGAGTTGTACCGGTAGAGTAATTTCCGTCGTAGAAATTTTGGAAAGTTCTTTAGTATCTCCTAAATGTGTATAGTCCTTTGTCAGTGCGTACAACAAAAAAATTTTGTCAACTAAAACTTGCAGTCCCGTTTACAGACGAAAATTGGATTAGCTGGACATGTTTTTGCGACCAATATGGGTCAAACGTGCAAAAAAATAGGTCAACTTACACTATTGTGGAGACACCTTATTTTTGATACAGGTATAGCTAATAGCTTACCTGGAGTCTTACTTATGTGATGCCGTATTAGCAAAGGAAATTTTAGAAGTTGCAAGCATTGAGAGTGTAGATTTATCTATGTCCATATTATTTTGTGAATCGAAATTGTTTCTGAAAACTAACCGAAAAGTTACATGAATTAATCGAGTAATCACAAAGTTGCGCGTGGTAAGGAAAATCTATGGTTTTAAAGTAGAAAGTAAATGGTTTGTTGTTAAAATGTTACTTCTTAATAATCCCATCGGTGCCACTAACAGTCGAACACCCTAAAAGAAAAGATCAATTTCAAAGTCAGGAAGAGTACAAATCAAACATGAGATAATCATCAAAAGATCATATTTATCTAAATCTTGTCAGTATTTGAACATAATGATAAGTGTACATATTTGGAGACCTTTCCACTCCAAAGGAATGGCACTTTAATTCAAAGATTAAAACCAGGAAATTGGCTCAAGACCAGATCTCGTACACGATTTAAGTTGACAGCATTATAAGTGTATTGTCCGTGTCATCTGAAACTTGGGCGAACTTTTCATTTTTGCAATTTTAATGATAACTGCAGATACGGTCTTTTATGTGATAGTATTTTTCTTGTAGCCCAGGGGTGGGATTAATCGTGAATAAAGTACCAAGATTAGTTGGTTTTTGGCCCTGTTCGGTACAATAGAAAATTAGTAAAATATTTTTGTCAAGATACCTTCTCCAGGAACAACGCAGAACATGGCCACCGATACCTATCTACTCGAAAAATCTCAGTCTCATACCAGGAGTTGCATGCAAGACATTTACAGAAATTTGCCGTTTTAGCGTTACAGGAGGAGTGGGACAGTATTTGAGAAATTCAGGTAATGTGTCCTTGAAGAGTAAGAGAAACCTTTAAATGCTTTAAAGGGGCAAGCGCTCTGTCATTTAGGGCTTAGGGATTAACACATAGAGGGCTATACAGAGATTTGCAATGGGATAAAGGATAAGGGGGACTGTGAGATGAAAAGTGCTTTAAATTGGAGAGGAGCTTCATAAAAGAGGAAATGGTTCGCATAAAATTTGTTGCAAATCCCTTGGCGCCAGATAAGATTAAAAGATGCCTAGCCTTTTAAAGGTTTGTTATGAAGATATGGTTATCTGTAATTTTGTAGGCAAGAAGAGTAGGCGAAAATCTGTAGAAATCATCACCCGTTTGTTGATATGGATATTATTTCAGAGAAGTGATTGTGAAAATTTGTAAGCACAGGATGATTGAGTGTGGAGATACGATGTTGATAAGCTGGTAACCAGATGTTTAAACAAGGTTTTCTAACTTCTTATATGTGCATGACCGTGTTGGTTTCTAACACATTTCATTCTGTACCAAATGCAAACAGATGTAACGAAATTATTTATATTATTTATTCTCGGATTAAAACAGTTGCTGAACATTTACTGTTTCGAAGGCCACATTCTTGTCACTCATGTTCAGTTGTCCATTTCTAGAGATCGCTCAGAATAGTCAGAATAATGAGCCAAACAATTTGTTACACAAGAGGTCTAATGGTCTACATTTGTTTCGCTTATGTACAATTGCGTCGTCAGGTGTTGCAATTGGGATTGCACAGATTTATTAAATCGAGATTTATTAAATCAATGCTGCATCGCAGTTTCTACAGTACTTATTCCATTGTTTCGTATTCAGAGTTCCTAATTTGAGGAACATTGCTGTTTTGTGCTATATGAAGATGGTTAAAGTGGTTTCCACTTCAGATTACACGTGTACAGTAGAACCTACTTTAAGGGGTCACCGATACTCACAATGTAAATTGGCCGTAAATGACAGTTGGCCTCACAAAGCAGTAATGATTTTAAAGGTTTATCTACAAGAAAATATAAGAAAACTCTACATATTGGCCACAAATGTCAGGTGACCGCACAGAGCAGTGTCTTGTTAAAGCAGGTTCCACTGTTTACTTTGTCGCATGTACTCCCTCAATAGAATAAGGTATTACTTTGATGCATGGATATCTTTTACAGATAGATTTACGTGGTCGTAAACGGAGGTGATCGAAAATTGAAGGTTTCGTGGTTGTTGCGCTTAGAACCAGACAGTTTGGTACTTGGTATGTGTGAGAGATGCCATATTGAGGACACTGGTGAAAATTCTGGTTGACAGAAGGATTTTCAACCTTTAGGGCCTGGATTTGGGAATCCTTCTGGATTAGGGCTTATTCGCAACGCATACAGAATCCATCCATATTTAGCAAACAGCAAGAGGAAATGAGAGGATTAAAGCGGTGGAGGGATTAAGCTGAGGGATTAGGTTGAGATTATCCCTTGCCAGCTAATGTAACTATAATCCTGCCCCGGCTGCTGATGGCTTCGGTGATAAAGGTGCGATTGCTGTGCGGTTATTTGAAAAGAATTGAGCTAAAATAACCAAATTTCCCTTTAAAAAAAGAGATATGACCTGAGAAATCCAAGAGGTCAGCATGCAGCACACAGGCAGTAGACATATGTAGTAAATTAAAAAAATAAGGAGTTACTTCCATTATGAGTGTTTCGTATTTCTGAGTGTTCCGTGCATACTAGGCTTTCAGAAACAATTACACACTATTGGAAACTTCTTCAAGGTGCTTGTGGCTCTTGAAAAGGGGAAATGTTCGGCCCCTTGACTATATTTTTGGCTCATTTGGCATATATGCCAAAAAGCCTACAGAACCAGGAAGTGTCTGCCATCTGTCATTGTCCTGCATTGTCATCATCATCGTCATCAGTGTTATCATCTGTGCACAGTCACCCTGAGCACACTATTGATTGTAGAGACTTCATATCTTATAGACATATGCTCCTATGTCCCATCTCAAAGTCTAGCAAATATTATGTTGCTATGACCATTATCCACATATTGGCAGCCATATTTGTATTTTTCTTTGAACCTTATTCCTAGACACACAGTTAAAGATATAGACTTTATATTTTGCAGTCAAATGCCTCTACACACCCTCTTTATATCCTGTAAAAATTATATTGATGCCACTTATGCTTCCAGTTTGGTAGCCATATTTGTGCATTTTTTATTGATCACATTGGAGATTTGATCCTAGACACTTTATATCTATGTGATATTGTGATCTAAATTGTCTAAGTATTTTCAAAATGCCAAATGAGCTCAGGTCCATCTGGACCTATTTTTATTCTGCACATTTACATTCCATCATAAAATGAATTTTTTGTTGGTAATTGATTAACATGTTGAATATAAACAACTGTGTTGTTAACTTAATAAATAGTACACAGGTATGCATGTTTCCATGGTCAGTTTACATGGTCAATACAGGAGATTAAGGCAGATTAGTGTGAGAGAGAAAGATGAGATGAGAGAGAGAGAATTTGCAGTAGGAGGATAAAGTGGGCACAGGTTTTCTTTCTTACAAAATGAATATTTATCATTTCTGAGTGTTCCATGTATACAAGGCTTTCAGGAACAATTACACACTGTTGGAAACTTCTTCAAGGTGTTTATGGCTCTTGAAAAGGGGAAATGTTTGGCCCCCTGACTATATTTTTGGCTCATTTGGCATATATGCCAAAGAGCCAATAAAGTGTCTGTCATCTGTCATTGTCCTGCATTGTTGTCGTCATCATCACCATCAGCATTGCTATCTGTGTACAGTCACCCTGACCACATGATTAATGATAGAGACTTCATATCTTACACACATATGCTCTTATGTTCCATCTCAAAGCTTAGCAAATATTATATTGCTGTGAGCATTATTCTCAAATTGGCAGCCATATTTGTATTTTTCTTTGAACCTTATTCTTAGACACACAGTTACAAAAGAGCTTAGATTAGTGTGAGAGATAGATGGGATGAGAGAGAGGGAGAGATTTTGGGGTAGAAGGATAAAGCGGGAACAGGTTTTCTTTCTTCCAAAATGAATATTTCTCATTTCTGAGTGTTCCAAGTATACAAGGCTTTCAGGAACAATTGTACACCATTGGAAACTTCTTCAGGGTGCTTATGGCTCTTGGAAAAAGGGAAATGTTTGACCCCCTGACTACATTTTTGGCTCATATGCATAAATGCCAAAAGAGCCTACAGAATCATTAAGTGCCTGTCATCTGTCATTGTCCTGCATTTTCCTGTGTTGCCGTTTTCATCCTTATCAGTAATGCTGTCTGTGCACAGTCACCCTGAGGACACTATTGATCATAGAGACTTCATATCTTATAGACATATGCTCCTATGTACTATCTCAAAGACCAGCAAATATTATGTTGCTATGACCATTATTCTCAAATTGGCAGCCATATTTGTATTTTTTAACCTTATTCCTAGATGCACAATGAGCTTAGATTAGTGTGAGAAAGATGGGATGAGAGAATTTTGGGTAGGAGGATAAATGGGCACAGGTTCTTTCTTCCAAAGTGAATATTTCTCATTTCTGAGTGTTCCATGCACACAAGGAACAGTTGCACACTATTGGAGACTTCTTCAAGGTGCTAATGGTTCTTAAAAAGGGGAAGTGTTTGGCCCCCTTACTACATTTTTGGCTCATTTGGCATATATGCCAAAGATCCTGTAGAGTCATGAAGTGTCCATCATTGTCCTGCATTGTCTTTATCATCATCATCAGCATTGTTGTCTGTGCACAGTCACCCTGAGCACACTATTGATGATACTTCATATATTACACACCTCTGCTCCTATGTTCCGTCTCAAAGCCTAGCAAATATTATGTTGCTGTCAGCATTATCCTCATATTGGCAGGCATATTTGTATTTTTCTATGAGCCTTATTCCTAGACACACAGTTAAAGATATAGACTTTATATTTTGCAGTCAAATGCATCTACATACCCTCTTTATATCTTGTAAAAATTATATTGATGCCACTGATGCTGCTAGTTTGGCAGCCATATTTGTGCATTTTTCATTGATAAAATTGGGAGACTTGATCCCAGACACTTTATATCTATGTTATATTGTGATCTAAATGGTCTAAGTATTCTGAAAATGCCAAATGAGCTTAGGTCCATCTGAGAGATAGATGGGATGAGAGAGAGGGAGAGAATTTGGGGTAGGAGAATGAAGTGGGCACAGGTTTTCTTTCTTCCAAAATGAATCTGTATCATTTCTGAGTGTTCCAAGTATACAAGGCTTTCAGGAACAATTGCACACTATTGGAAACTTCTTCAAGGTGTTTATGGCTCTTGAAAAGGGGAAATGTTTGGCCCCCTGACTACATTTTTGGCTCATTTGGCATTTATGCCATAAAATCACATGGTTAGCCTAGAGAGGTTCCAGAATGACACAGGCTATTGTATGGGTAAGGGTATTATGACCCTGCAAGTGATCCATATGACACATTTTGTCACTACATGTAATGGAATACACTTGATAACAATTAAGTCATGATGACTGTAAGTTCCTGGTCGTCAGGTAAAAACAAAATCTAGAGAGGTTCTAGAACTTCTAGATAATACACTCTTGGGTATTATTATGACCCATTTTAATGTTTAGTAGGTTGGGATCCTGAATGTCTATTTGGACACTTCAAATAGTGTTGTGCTCTCTCTTGACAGTGACAAAAAAGAATTTCACATCCATACTTGCACTTTAATCTCTGCTCCATGTGTGTGTTCATATGTATTTGGAGATATCATTGTGTCTGAGTAACTAAGGAGCACTTATTGCATTTCCATAGTGTTTTGTCATGGTGTTGTAAGTGGTTAACCAACTCATTGTGCCTCTTAAACAGTTTAAGACATCCTGGAAAATAACACATGATTTTGCCTTGGGCTTGATGAATAAGTTTACTATTCCTTATGACGCAGTGACTACTCAGGGTAGAGATGTTTTGCACTTTGTCAGAATTTTGGTGAGTAAGGCCACAAGGTTTGCTAATGATTCAGACAAACATGGATATAAACTTATCCATTTTCTCTGGCATTGTTTATTCCAAAATATAAAATATATCAAAAA
>JBCAUI010542138.1:0-10768 GCA_038406195.1 Haplosyllis anthogorgicola
CAATTTTCACCTATTTTCGCCCAAAAATCGAGAAAAACTGCATGAAAATGAAGAAAATTTTGGCCGTAGGAGGGGGGGCGCGCCTCCTGCGCCCCCTAGATCCGCCAATGCTCTCCTTTGTTCTCTTCGTTTCCAAAAGGATACCATTTCTATGTACTGATGCGGAATACTGTTGTTCCACCACGTGATCTATGTTATTCCTTTCTTATCTTACACAGGATACGTATGACATCACGGAAGATGACGAAGACGATCACGAGCACCATTCCCACGATGCATCGAGCGATAACTTCTACGACGCACCTGCGGAGAAAGACGCCACCCTCCCGGAAGTGCGTATTGACCTCTCGACCTCGGATGATCCTCAGGACAGACTCATTGCCGCCATCGCGGCCCTACGGGAAGTTATTGTGGATAATACTAATGTGCAAAGGACAGGTAAAAGAAGAAGAGGTCAAGAGAGGTCAGGGGGCGGTCAGTCAAGGTCAGCTAGTCAACTCAAGGATGAACGGCTCAAAGTTAGGAAAGAAAAGGTGAGTGAGAACCATTTGTGTACTATCCAGTCATGTGGCGTAAATTTGAAAGGGCTGACTGTATTTAGTATGTGTGTGCATTGTAAGTGTAGATAGACTAAACTATTGATGAGACCATGTTTTTTCAATCCAAAATCAACGGAAAGAAAACTGTAATTCATAAATGTGCAGCTCATGCAACTTCGGTGAGAAATATATTAGATCAAAACAAAAATTTAGTGAACAGTAAGTTCTACGTAGCCTATCAGGGATATTAGTTACATTTGAATGCAGTTTGATAAAGATGAACTTGAGAAAATAGAATCTATATGTGCAAGACAGTACATTGAAATCACCAACTCGGTGATCGACATTATTTACGATTCCTTTGGTACTCAAGTTACCAATGCTATATGTTTTAAAGGTAGATGTGATGAAAATGTCTGCAGGTTAAGTAGTAGAAACTGAAGTACTGACTTTAGGTGCAAAAGAACCCACTTTCTTCAAAGAAAAGCCTCACTGTTTATTCTAGGTTGAATACTAATGCTATATTTTGGGTCTGTGTAACCACAAAGATATAAGACACAGCCAAGAGTTACCCCTTTCCCCTTCTGTAGGCAATATTGCTCTAAGCCAACGCTTTGTGCTGATACATTATGTGACTTAAGCCAGATAGAGCAACATTATATACACAAAAATATGTGGACCTTTTTACATGGGCGATAATATAGTCACATGGAGGTAATTTGCCTGTTGTTATTCATAGATCACTAAAATACCTGAATCTTGTGATGGAATCAGAACATTGTAAAGAGCAAGCAGCTTGGATTTTAGGGAAATTACCATATTTATTTAAGATTTATTGACTTTCCTATTGTTTACATTACTTAACTGTTTGTATTCATGCTTAAGTAAACCTCTATGTGATTTATTCCTGGTTGAACCTGATAACAACTACCATCAAGCCAAGAACTGTTACTTTCTGTAACAAGCTGAAAGCTCTACCCAAATTACAAGTTAAAACATGCTTAGGACGTAATTTTGAATTATGGCCAATACTGTATTAAACATATTGCCTATGCGCACGGCTGTTTCCAAATTTTCTGAGTTGTTTTTTTTTTCCTGTTCTCAAAATAAAACAAAATTTTGTCCATAAATTCGATAATAGTGCGTTTAAACAGAGGAACTATTTCTGCTGTTGTTGTTCATTTCCCACTCTCTCCGTACTCTCCAGAGGGACTTATTTTTCCAATCTAAATTGCAGCATTTTGCATAATGAAAAATGGGAAAACCGTAATTTAGATATAATTGACATTAATTATTCCAGACGAAACAGGCAGCATAAGTGCTGTTGTTGGAGTCAGTTTATCATCATCAGTTAATAAAAGAGCCAGAACCCATTTCCTTTGACTGCCTGGATGGCCCTTTGGACTATTATACAGATATATGGCTTAAATGTCTCCTGAGACTGTGTAAAATGACACATGAAATGATCCATTAATGGAACAGAATAAACAATCAACTTTGAATCAAACACAACAAGAGATACAAATAAGGCTATTTTCTCCATAATCATATTAATGGCAATACCATTAAACATTATTCATGTCACTTTAGTGACAAAATGGGTGGTTGAGGAGTGCACAAATGTTTTACTTTACTTTTAACCAACGATTATGCAAGAAATATTTTATCATTCGAAAATAAAATAAGATATGTATCTTGATTATTATCAACTAATTCATTTTTACTTTTGTTAAGATATGAGATGCATTGTCATCCTGTGGTAATTGCCAAAGAAATATAGCAAATATAGATCAATTTATTCATATAAATTCATAAAAAATCTAAAGTAGTGAACTTTAAAGAAAAACTTTCAAATTTATGTAAAAAATACTGAAGATAAATTTGCACATAGTTTGTATCTAATATTTCTTTCTAAACAAGACAACTAACCAAAAGTAGGGAATCTGGACGATGGAATCATTACAACTTACCACACGTCCCTGACGTTGTCCCTAATCTTTAAAGGCATCTTACTATGGACAAACATTCGTATCAAGGCTATTGCACGATTAATTGGAGTATTACATGGAGCAATGGCCCTTCATTCTATCCTTTCATCAAATCCCTAATGAAACAGACCCACAGCTTGTCACGGCTAGATTACACGTCTAGTTGAGTAAGCTCGTCTTTCGAAAGGTCATTAACTGATCAGTTGAGGCATAAGACAGTAACTGCATGTTTTAGCTAAGACTAATATTATTAAGAACATATTACATGTAGTTTTGCAAAAGTGTACATGGTCACTGCAGTCCAAAACAGTATTATCAAGCCTCCAATACCTATCGTTAGTAGACAGGTGGACCCTGCAGTCTGACGGGATTGGTAAAGCACCAGCAGAATTCAGATATATTTTAAAAAGGTTTCGCTGTACTAGTGGTGTCAAGAAGATAACTTAATGAGATACGAAACGGGTTTGATACAACCATCATTCAGTTGCTCACAGTATTCATACATGGTTATGTGATTTATACCGTAAATGGTACCAGTAGCGGATCTAGAAATTTGTTCTAGGGGGCCCAAAATGCCGGACAAATATGGTTTAACAGAGGTCAGGGGGGCCCAGGCCTCTAAAGCCCCCCCCCTAGATCCGCTACTGGGCACATCTATTCTAGTGGGTGACAGTTTGATAGTTGACGAAATATATGTCGTATGATAATTCCATGGTAATAGTTCTAAGATTAGAAAATGAACATTAAACATTTATTTAGAATTTCATTTGCAACATAATAAAAGCATTACGTAATGTTTATATCAACTGGTATTCAGTGTCATGACAAAAATATTGGTATATGCAGACACATGGCCAAAAATATATGCCCACATGTATTTATGTACTCATACCTAAAGGGTACAATAACACTGAGTATGTCTGAAGGTTGGTGTTTAGCATGTTAAATGCCTTTTCCTACATGACAGTGGTCTGAAGTATGTCCTGTCTGAGATGAATAATTCAGCACAACTTGGACAGATGAGATTCCAGTCTACCGAATACCTATTGCGCATTAGGCCTGTAAGGAAAATATGTATTTTGTATTCAATGGTTCTACTAGTGTCTAGACTTGCACTGTGATTGTCAGTTTCTTTGTGAAGAGAAACTTGTTCATGTGTTGTATCTTGTCCAATGAGGGTAATATGAGGCCTAATATTATTTTAGTAGCAGGCTACTTGTCAAGTGTAATTTGTGAAATGTAAGCATATTTGACATCCTATATCGACAGCCAACATCAAATGTTTAGTTGGCATGATGTGTAAGTAATGAGAAAGTCAGTTAAAGGGAAAAATATCAAAATGTTTTATATTGACCACATACATGAGTGCAACAGTTACGTAGTTATGTTCAATGAACTCTTAAAAGATTTGAAGAGAATTAAAGAATACCCTGAACTTATTTTCAAAATTTTGATGGAACGAGGTTCACTGGTACCCTCTGTTTCAGACTTGGGATGACTACTCTTGGGTTTCAAAGCCAAGTGAGATCTTTTAGTGGTGTGCGTACTCACATGAGAACTATGATCCTTAGAGTCAATTCTGATTTCACCCGCTTCCGCTGAATATGGATGAGCACACAATGTTGCTTACGGGTGTTAGCGAGCAGCCAGCCACTCACATAGTCTACTTTTTCAAGCATTGGTTACCAGACTCCGTGCTGGACTCAAACCAACAACCCTGGGATTGTTAATTGATTGCGCTGAACTTCACTGTTTCTTCGCGTTGTTTTCATGGTGAAACTTTGTGTCATGAAGTATTAATAGTTGCTAATAAAGTAAGTCAAACTAAATAACCAAAGGTGTGTTCCATGCGTTCTGTTATCTTCCAATTCAACCATTCGTGTAGTTGTGGGATGCATACATTTTCATTACTTAAATGTTGGACAGCTGGAAGACACAAAACTCCTACGAAGTGTCCCATTAAGCTGTAATTGTCTTCGTAATGACATTAGACCACGAAGATGAAGTCGTACTGTGAATAGTGGTTCCTTTTGTTGTAAACCATTCATTAGTGGTCAAATAAATTAGGCCCGGAGCTGCTAATAGCTTAACTCAACTTCGGTACTGCGGATTATTTAATCAGTGTTTCTTTTAATAGAACAAACTAATTTTGGTAATGATGAAGGTTAACCACCTGGTGGTTTGTGGAGTTTTTGGTTTTGTTATGTATTAGATACTGTATGGAAACAATTAAATAGTTGATAGATCTAAATATTCTCCTTGTCCCTTATTTACGTCTTTAGAAGAAGCAAGAGAATAAAGACATGTATGCATGATCTTGAATTTCTTTTAAAATATGACTTTATAATTAAAGTATATAACTTTCTTTAACACTAATGAATTCCCTTTCTACCAATAGGTTCTCATTCTCTATTTCAAGATGAAAGCTTTGTCTTGATGATAGAGATGAGTCTCTTTATGAACAATGACCAAGAATTCAATTCACGGCAATTTCTCGTAATGCTAATAAAGTGATATATACTAATTCGCTTTGCACTTTTGTTGCGGAAGAGTTGTATAATGGATTAACTAGATTCTCTGTGAAGTACGGACTTCCATTATATAATAGCTAGATAGGATTTCAAGAGATGAAGACACAAATGTTGAATTTTTGCGAAACCGCTTTATAATTTGCAATCAGTACACATAGATCGTATCAAATCTTTATCCTCATTGAGCTCACTTATATTCCTTAATCTACCCAATTGATACGATTTTTGTGTAATGGTTTTCATCTGCAATTTCTAATCCAAATTGTACGGCTTATGTACATTTATGTTAATAGCAAGCTGTGTTCCTGACGTACACAAATGGACAGGGTAAAATTATTCTACAGTTACTAAAAATAACATCCTCTGATTTTGTTCCAGTCGATGACACGGTACGAATTTTCATCGTTTCAAGTGATGCAATTTCCCGCTCTGCATTACAAATGATCTTAAGAAGTAATGCATACAGCGCGTTAACGTCAACCCTAACTCTGTAATGTTAAACCTGTGAGCCCAACGTAAAAATAACATTGGACTGTAACTGCACACGCTTTAAGGGTTATGAAAACGCGTGTAAGTCTTCTTACTTTAAGACAATTCATGAAAACAAGCAATTATCCACATTGTAAGATTTGTTTTAAATATGTGACATAAGAACAATCGACTCTCTCTGACATATACACAATTAGATTGCAAGCAATATGAGTGATAACATACGATTAACGAGCCCCAAAAGGACATTGTTGTATGTGTAGTTCCACCTGATGCTCTTCCAAATGATGCCATTGTGGTGAAAACATAAAGTAATAATTCATATTAACATTTCAGGAATATTATACAAAATTCGGAATAATTTGGAACATAGGAACTCCATTGTGCTATTCATATCAACAAAACACAAAGGAAAACTCCACTGATAGAATTTCTTGTAAAAATAAAATTGCAGATGAGTCAAAAATGTAAAACCAAAATCTTTGTTTGAAACTTGTTGTAAAGGTTACAAAGTATTTACATGGATCCGTTGACAATTGGTTGCTTCATCTAACATGTTGTGCTCCTGATTGGTCCGATTCAGAACGATCTGCAAAATGGTTGCCTTATTTTTAAAACAGAACTTTAGGCACTATCCGGAACAATTTCCATATTTCAACAATAGCACAAAACGTACACGAGGCAAACGAATCAATACAATAACAAATTTCGGCATAATATTATCTTGCCGATTTCTTTTAATATGTCTCGTTAAGGAGATTTCTTGGATAAAGGGTTATGATTCATTTCAATTTAATGCTTTCGTATTTTCACTTATTAAATCCTAGTAAACAAACGATGTAATGGGACTATTTATACAAATAAATCGGCAAGATAATATCTTTCCGAAACTTGACAAAGCTAGCTAGACAAAGTAATTTTAGACTACTACTAGATGCGATCTCGCCATTACTCACGCACTTTTTGCTGAACCGTGTACCCGATTCCCATATTATCGCCCACTAAAACCACGCGGTTTTTGACCGAAAGAACAGGGAACCGGGAGGACACATTCAACATTGGCGAAATATACAATAGATGTAAGTCCGAATGGGAAGATGAAATATTCTCGTAAAATGTGGTCCAACACATGGATACGGCATGCATGGTACCTGAGCTAGGGATCATTCACAGATATTCGTGCTACTACGCAATCAGATATTTTATAACCATTTAAATATTGCTGGAGCAGACAGTTAGAAATGCTGTCTGAAATGTTTCTCTGTCTGTGAATGACATTCCCACACGTCATACACTAATCCGACAATGGTAAATGTTTCGTCTCCCGAAAACCTTTCATCATCTGACACATATCAATTTTGATATTTAAGTAAACAATACGCAGATCAGCCAGCATTACACTCGTTTGTCAGACAATGTTTCATTCCCTGTCTGACGTCTTGGGTTTTTTTGTATTTAATCCTAGACTTGTGTGTAATTTTTACCTAAGAAGAAGCCTCGTCTCTCGTCTTTATCTTCACCATTTACACTGCGCATCATTTTGTTCATGGTTATAAACCATTAAGGTGTCGATGATTGATATCTCTGTTCACGAAGTTATGTTAGCAAGTCTTCGTTATGCTCACCTGCCAAAAATATCCATCCTCTCATAGCTTGGATGGGACTTTTTCACCAATTAGGACCTTTTCAAGAATTCAAATTTAAAATCAGACATGTATGGCAGTGGGTGCACATCAAGCCTTTACCTTAGTGCAAAGTTGGGATAATATAAGGCTGTATTTTTCTGGCAATAATGGCACATTCAAAACATGGCGCTGCAAATGAAGGGCTGTAACGTATGAGTCCCATGCATCTGTTTCTACTTGTAGTATACAGGTGTACAGAGGGCATGGATACTAAATGGTAGTATCATTATCTAATAATAACTGAATGATAACAAATGGACCTACTTTTATATTGAAAAAAAGAAGTACCCGACAACTTGAAACTGGAATACCCAAACTAAACCTTGAATGACAGATCTACTGTCTCTTACTACTTGCAACACTTTTTTTTGCATCCCATTACACTCAACCCACAATTCAAGGAAAGGTCTCTCTTTGGATTTTTTATGTGGGTGGTCATCACTGTTTACCATGAACATGTAGAGTAAATTAAATTATTGACACCAGGAACTTTACCGAGACGCTTATCACCTGGATCTTCTATTGAATCCTTCTCAGTTGAATGGACGAAAGCAAGCGGTATTTCCTGGAGCAGGTGATCGCTATCATGTTAAGGTTTTAATGGCATTGAGAGGTCAGCTGGTCCATGTTGCATGGATATGTAGCAGCAATACCTCTGGGTTATTGACATGATAATAAGTAGAACTGGGTGTTGAGTGTTGGGAGAAATTAGACCTGGTACAGTGGTATCTGGGCGAAAACTGTGCCAAATTAAAGCCTTTCAATGAGATAATATACAAGCTCATAATTTAAGTTTACATCTGTTATCAAATATTTAGTGGAATGAAACAGAATTACAAAATTTCCCTATCATGGGTGCTTTGTAAACTAACCAATGGGCTCCATAGTAACTCACAGAATGAAAATGTCGTAAAATGGACTGGGAGAGCCGAAGGAGCCTGTCGGCTAGTTGAGTTAATAGAGAAAGTTCGTAATTATAAAACTTTTAAAAGTGGCCTGATATACAGTTCTGTAATTGAAGGACCCTTCTGTAGATGAAGGACAGTTCTGTAAATGAAGGACCCTTCAATAAGAAATTGTACGGTCACTGGTCAATGAACTGTTCTGTACACAGAACAGCGTCAGACGCGTTGTTTGCCGATCCTCAACCCCGCTGAACAAACAGATTGCGACATGAGAGAATATTGATTTACTATTAAGATTCTACCAAGATACATTAAACTCGAACATGCTGAGAATCTTAACAACACCTAATCGCTATTTAATGTCTTTCTTTGCCGAAGCAGTTTCAAGTTGTAGTAATCATTGCTTAAGAATAGGGAATTTGATTTCGCTTCCGGTGGTACGTGGAGCATATTTCAACGCTAAATGTGATTATCATTAATGTATTGATACAAATATGCATGGTATTTCATCTATCAAATAAAATTTATTTGAAGTTTTGTAAAATGGGTCCACTGGTACCCTCTTTTTTAGGCTTGGAGTTATCTGAGATTCCTGACAGGGTGGATTTGTGTGCTTACTAACTTTCAGATACACCAGGGCGGGTGGAATAGCTCAGTTGGTTAGCACGTTTGGCTTAGTCATGCATCGCTGAGCATCTCACCACCACATTTTTGGTTCAAATTCTGCCTGATGCATGTGACACGAGCCCATCCAGCCATGTCACACACACACACTAAAACACCTCTATTGGTGGAAAAGGCAGGTGTTGCACCAGATGTGTCCCTCAGGATCACCACACAGAAGCAAGTAGAGTGCAGGTGAGAGATCCACCCTGGATTTAAAACCCATGGGGATGGTCACACAAAGTCTAAAATAGGGGTAACTAGTGGCCCAACAAAAGGACCCTGGTCAAACAAATACTTAAAAAAAATACTTTCAGACACACCATGACTGAAAATCCCGGTAATGAAGAATATATCCTAAGTGATTGCTTTTGACTTATACCAACACATCTGTCGTTATGTCAGAAAGTAAAGATGTAACATAGGTATTTAGTCGAGCCTGACTGCAATCTATATTTGCAAGTGGGTAAATTGCTGCTACATAGGTAGCCCTGACACGGAGGGCTGGAGGTACAACGTAGTTAACATGACATATTATATACACATGTTAAGGCTAATAATGCTCTAACCTTATTTCTCGCTTATTGGCATGGAGCGTATTTCATAAGAAACTTCTACAATTTGTATAATTAATGTCAGATTCCTTCATAGAAAGAAATTCAATTGCGTTTTATTAATATACTCGGTGCAGGTTCTAGTAGCATCAATTTTGCATCTTTTTATCTTTAATACTGATTTGAAGTTTGGAGCCTCAGCCGGTAGATTGTTCGACCAAATGTGCCTGGTTGTACCCTTTGCCGCCGTCATGTTCACTGAATGCTGTCATTTACTTTATAATTAGTTAATAATGTAGAGTCTCAAAAGCTTATCCTAAAAGTTATGTTTAGTTTGATGTCCACAAGAAGATACTCCTACTTTATGAGACCTGTGCCTATTGTGCAATAGAGGAAAGAAGCAGTCGCAGAAATTGCAACGTAGCTAAATAAGAAAAAAAAGAAGGATGAAACGATTCTGTATTTTGGAACAACGCGATTTCATGCTGCTTTATTGTGGACGTCAACCAGACGGTGTAGAACCATTAAACTTTCCCATTTGAGGGTTATCGTGAACTGACCAATCAAATACTCTGTGTGAACCAGTACAATACGTTTTTCAGATTACAAAACCGGCACTTTACGTAAAAATGTCAGACGTATGGTGTCATTAATGTCAAATGTAGAAGACCGATTCAATTTGTATGCGAATGACGTTATTTTGTTTACCTTGATGCAATTATAATGTTCTTTATTACCGTTGCAAATGGATGGAAAGGCCATTACGCTAACCTTTGCTTCTTAGAAAGACACTGTTAGCTCTGAAAGAGAATAAATATTTTACCAGACGAAGGTAATAATAGAAATAGACTGGTGACTACTGAGGAATTATCCTCACATGATACGCTTATGTACACACTTGGTTTGATATGATCAACTACGGAACTATCTTTTGTTAGTCATTAAGAAATATGTAATGGATATACCACGAAAAAATGGTACTTATACTATGTGCTATGCAGTCACATTATGCAGTCATATTGATCATATGATATTATTACTTACACTCTGTTTTGGAGGTGAATCAGGGATTTGTCACCCCAAGATGGACTCTGGGCTTACCGAGCCACAGGCAAGATAAGCCTGCAGGCCAGTGAGGGGTGACAAGTCCTTGATTCACCTCCAAAACAATGTGTAAGGTTTTTATTTCATAACCTTTACTGCAAAGTAAGCTTGGGAAGTGAGTCAAATCCCAGTGTTACCCGCGGTAAGTTAGGGTAAGTACTCAGCATTCGTGCCCTGATCTTGCTGCGGAGGATTAAACATAATTACCACCGATATCCCTAAAATGAAACTCGATTGTAGTTATTTATAACAACGCACACATTTCAACAAGAAAGCCCATTCGTTTGAATGGAGTTTCTATGAAAACGTT
>JBCAUI010542149.1:0-10768 GCA_038406195.1 Haplosyllis anthogorgicola
GTAAAGTATAAGACTGATGAACAGCAGGTCTGCTTTAATACCCCGTACATAAAGTAGACCCGGGACTCGTCATATGGATCAAATATTCCTCACGCTCTTTTTTCTAGTTGGCTTGAAATGAAAAGTGTCGTTTAACACTACCCCTAGCATAAATAGACATCTTTATTTTTTTGACAATTACTTGTCCTGATTACACCGTAATTGAGATACTTTAAAGTACAAATATAAAACCATATTTTTGGTCAAATAGTCACAAATCCACAAAAAAGGAACAGTAGAGTACAAAGTGTAACACACAAAGCGCGATTTTATTTCTAAAATTATGTGATGGTTTGCTGAACTGTTGTGGCAAAGCATAGTTTTCCTCCGCCCACAATTTTGGCAGCACCTGACGGCTGAATCCCATACAAAAGTGACCCAACTAACATAGCTAAACACCAGCTGCCCGAGATTAATTTGAAACAAGGATTTACTAGATTATTGAAGCAATTTTCTGCAAAAAGAAAAGTATCTCTGGACTCATGCTGTGCTTTACTTGGTTTTTATTTCTTTCCAACATTGCCTAGAATTTTATGCTTGTTTGAATTCACACACCTGTATATTAAATTCTTCTGAATTTTTAATGGCAAAATATCCGTTCAGTTGACAGAAGTTCGCGTCACATTCTATTGGTATCTTATAGTAGCAAGCAGGACTATTCAACACTGATGCCACTGATTCTCCAAATTGTCCAATGACTTTTTCACTTGACGAACAGCCACTTGGTTTGGATGTTTTAAAGTAAGTTACTGAATCATTACAATTTGTTGTGGATAATAATATTTCAATTATTACGTAATTATTCGGAACAGTATTGAGTGAAGCGTTGATGTAGAATTCTGCAACAAGCTGAATTGGTTTATGATGTTGTATCTGTAAACATGTTGTGTCGTTCTTGTCAGATATCAAAACAGTATCTTCGTCCCTTGTGTGAGTGTTTAGCGCTATGGTGGCTGCAATAGATGGATAAAGAAAGAACACTGACAAAATTGAAAAACGAAATATATATTTTATTTGTAGAACATCGGAAATCATTGATAAAGGTTTAAATGAGAACAAAAAACGCTTTTTGATTGAAGAAACCGTTATTAAAAGTTTCGTGCCCCGCAACAACTGAATTTCATGCTGAGCTCATTCAATTGTTGTGAGGCGCTAAACTTTTGATAGTAATTTCATGATCTGAACGTTTTCATTTCACATAATTCCTATTAATTGTGTACATAAGGTTATCAGTACACAGAAATCGTATCATTTTGGAAACGAAGAGAACATAGGAGGGAACGAAAGAATTTCACGCCGTGCTGTTGTTAAACTTCTGATACAAATTCCGTGTACTGATAAGGGAGCTCCAATAAGTTCTGATACGAATTCCGTATACTGATATCCAGTGATTGTCTATTTTATTGGCAATGACAGAACAGTGGGGTGAGAATCAGACCTGTGGGCTTTTGTTCCCCCATTGACCTGGCATCTTTCCCAATCGAGGTTTGCACACCAGTACACAAAAATCGTGTTACAGCTACTTTCCGGTAGCTTATGGGAGCTCCCTTATTTACCCTAATGCACACAACTGATACAATATTTGATTTGTGTAATTACTCCTCCACCCCCCTCTAAAAAAACCCTGTAAATCTTATATTCGTCACTAATCAGTGAGGGGAATCGGCGCATGATTTATTCTCCTTTTAAATTTTGAACAACTTAATCTCAAAAACTACTAGGACAGCTGGCTAAATCGTCTTCATTTTGTCTCTATGAAAAATGCTGGATTGCCCTTGTTTGTCTATGCCATTTTTAATTGTTTCACCATATCAATTCAATTAGACATTGTCTCCATCTGCATTATATACCTTTAAACATTTACATGCTGTCTATGGAGACCCTTAAAGAGCACACTGTGATTTTCTCGTGAACAGAAAATGATCATAATTTAGCCAGCTGATACAGATACAAAACATACACCACCCGGATCTACAAACATTCAAGGTCCAGGTGGAATATGTTTCGAATTTACTTGCCAGTCCTTGAGATTACGCGGTCCCAAATTTGTCATGATTAAATCATGATGAAATTGCCTTTTCCTGTCTCTTATAATGGTCGCATGATTTTGTACCCCGGAATAAATAAATAAATAAGGGGTATAAATCCAGCGCCGATTCCCTACACTGTAATTAGACAAACTTAAAGAATGCAGTTGAGATGTTCTACCTTGTTTAGTTTCACACAGGATCTTTGCATCCAGAACAGTTGTGCAGTCAACACCGAACATACCCAAGTGACAATCACTGTAAACATTGTTCCTTTCGAGTCTTAATATGACACAGTTTACTGATGGATCTGAAAAAATGTATCAAAAACGGTAAAATATGATACCTTATAATCTCCTCGTGACTATGAATTTATTGTCCACTTTCGACAGCAGTCTAAACTCAAAAGAGAAATCCGAAATGTCAGTGTTTGCTTCTCCCGAAACGGAAAATTTAAATAACATGTACTACAGTAGTCAATTGAATTATCTTATGAGTAATCCATATTAACTCTCTTAACATGCTACACAGCAGTCACAATGCTAACACTGAATATGACATGTATTTGGTAAGATGGTATTTTTGTTTTTATCTTGGTTTTCTTATTAATTCCATTTACCTAATCTACCTAATTTGCCAAATTTTCCAGACATGT
Organism: Haplosyllis anthogorgicola; assembly: GCA_038406195.1. Classification (NCBI taxonomy): domain Eukaryota; kingdom Metazoa; phylum Annelida; class Polychaeta; order Phyllodocida; family Syllidae; genus Haplosyllis; species Haplosyllis anthogorgicola. The sequence goes on from JBCAUI010542149.1 coordinate 2,722, forward strand.
CAATTGACCTGTTCAATTGCTATCCTTTTGTGTTTGAATTGCAATCAATTTAAATGTAAGCTTCTTGGTCATTTTTTAGCACAAGGACTGAATTTAGTGCTGAACAGTATTCCATCATTGGACTGAAATTAGTATTAATCTAGACTGAAAATTGTCTTGGGGCTAAAATCAGCTTACAAATCGGACAGTTCATGTGTCTGGAAAATTAGGTAGATTTCTTAGAGATTGAAATAAGAAAACCCCTCAATGCATGCTTCTCCCAGACAATTTTGGATCGAATTTAAACAGAACCTTTAAATTAATACAGCAATCAATTGAATCGAATTATTAGTGAATCATATTAACTGTCTTGGAATCAGGGTTGTGACACGCCAAGTAACACTTCCCATTGCCAATTTTTTAATCTGGCTGAATCTTGGAAATATGAGCAAAAATAGGAAATCCCTTGTGTGCATTCAGATAGATCTAAAGGAGTTAAAGATTGTTGGTGTGTAAATATTTCCATTCAATAATTAAATTCTTCACAAAAAAGAAGAAAAGAAAATTACACCAGTTCATACTGCCTAGGAGTAGTCAGTTTTAAATTGTAAAATTATCTTTGCTCTTTTCTAAAGAGTAGTTTCATTTTCTATTTTTGCTCATATTTCCACGATTAAGCCAGATTAATTTTAAAAAATGGCACTGGGAAGTGTTGCTTGGCGTATCACACCCCTGGTAATGCTCTATTGCCGTCACCCTGTGATATCAAATGTACTTGGTAATGTGTTATTTATGTTACATATTCAAGTTTTTTTTCTTATTAATTCCATTTACCTAATCAACCAAATCTACCTAATTTACCAAACTTTCCAGACATGTCAATTTACCTGTTCAATTGCTATCCTTTTGTGTTCTATTGCAATCAATTTTAATGTAAGCTTCTTGATCATATTTTTGGCACAAGGACTGAATTTAGTCTTGAAAAATAGTAAACAATTGGACTGGAATTAGTATTAACCTAAACTGTCGCGAGACAAAAATCAATTTAGAAATCAGACAGTTCATGTGTCTGGGAAATTAGGTAGATTTGGTACAGATTGAAATTAGAAAAAACCTAAAGTACCTATTGTTGAACTTGGATAATAATGTTGTCCGTCTGTGACTGATCCGTCCACTGTGGTCCATCCTCCTACGTGTAGATCCGGTAAGCTGACGATTCCGTACAGTTCGGTGTGTTGTATTATTGCATCGTGAATCTGGGCGCACTCCTGGTAATATACAATTATGATTTAACCAAAATAAAAATACCGTATTTACCCGAATTGGGGCACCTTTTCTAATTGAGACACCCCCTCTTTTTGAGACAAAATTAATTTGGCAATTTCTGGTTTATTGCAGATTTATGGTGATTCTTGATCAATATCTTGGAAAGAGAGTTGTACATTCATTAACATTAACTTATTCAGATGTTAGAATTGTTTAATACATGTCAATTTCTGCATAAATTTCATGTTAAGCCACAATTAAATTTAGGTTTTCCAATGTAATAAAGAGGCACCCAATCAAAATTTGGTCTTGCCTCAATTCGGGTAAATACGGTATGGTGATTCAGAAGGCACTCTTATTATTTATAAGTTTTGAACGGTATGCCTCAACAACGGGCACTCAGTAATTAAGAAATTGGTCATAGTTGATCCAAATACTATGCGAACTTGAAGAAACAATTTGAGATTCACAAGGGTGAAATAATGACATAGGAATCCCATCAGTTTTGAAACAATAGCACATCAAATGCACTGCGTGGAAGTCTTCTGTTCTCATTTTTGTTCTGTGGGTTTCCAAATTGATGGGAATTTTAGAAGCTGAACTAGTTTTATGAAATCACCAACCTCTTCGTAGTTTATAATCATAATTTCACCTCCTGATTGTTCACAGTTTGTTATTGAATCTTCTATTGCATAACGTTTTCCGCTGACAAGTAGCTGGAATTCTTCTGTCGGTCCTGAAGATAGTACTTGGGTTATTTCACCAGCGTTATCAATCAAGTGCAAATTTGAATTTAATCAAGTCAACACATAAAGCAATTACAAAAGGACAAAATCAAGGTTTTTGGGGGCAACATAATCCCCGCCCCTACCTCTTTCCAGCAACAGCTCAACATGTAATGTGTTTATTCACAAACCAATATCAGAACTTCAACACAATATCTTATGGGAGCTGTCTTTTGTACCCTTATGTGCACAAATCATACGATTTTTGTGCAGTGAACGTTTGGAAACTGACAGAAATGTAAGAATGTTGAAAGACACACGATTATCGAGTTAGACAACAGTAGTAAGGCAGGAGAGATAGTGGACGTGGAAGGTCTGAATTGGAATACAAATTATAAGTTAGGAAACATAGCCAGGAGGTGGCGACATCTATTTAATGTCTGAAAAATAAACAGAATAGTGGTTATAAGGGTGCCACGTACAAGGCACCTCCTGGTGCACAATAAAATGTACTACCCCTGTGCCACAAAGCCTTTTGTTGTTGGTTTATTTAATTATACAAGGTCAATTACTGCAATTAATAAGATCCTAATGTACAATTTGTATTCTGATTGGCAGTAAAGGTAATATATAGTGGTAGTAGAGTTGAATGTCGGGAAATGTCTCATGTTGGTTCCGGACATTTAAGTATAACGCCAATTGATCGTTTACAATATGCATCAAGAAATCATCAACTTACTGTGTGTTGTGTTATAGTAAATAAGAAACCCGACATCTTCATCAGTTGAATCCGAAGTAAACTCTATCAACACAATTGATCTGAAAGCACATACCAAAAGATACTGCTGATACCTTGTCTACCAAGAGGTTATGTAATAAAATTTGCCTTCATGCACCATTTACTTGTAGTGTAAGCCACAGAGAATGAATTAGAACAATAAAAATTCAAAAGCACAGCAGGGGATTCTTTTGTTATCTCTTTTGTTCTGTATGTTTCCAAATTGGTAGGAATTTCAGGAGCTGCTGACTAAGTATCTTACTATCTGCCTCAGAAATGTATTTCATTTTGTGAATAATAGAATCTCACATTGTGTCTCTCATTGTTTATCAAATGAAATTTGATAAGACTATGTGGTCTTCTGCATGAAAAACTGACAAAAATAGAAACCAAGACAAAACGAAACAGACGATGACGTCAATTCAGCGACGTCATTCGATAGACATACGATGTTACGCCAAGTAACGGCTTTTTTATTGTTTCTTTCATTTCAATATAACATGAATTCCTATTGTTCTCAAATGAGTATTTCATTATCTATCGTAGTAAATGAAAGCATGACATATTCCTTTCAATATTACTGTCTATTCTTCGAGACTAGATTATTGACATCTATACTTCGGCTTATTTAGACACAAACATACCGTGTTGCATTGAAAGTTGTCGGGGCTGTTCCTGTTTCGTCAAACAACACATCTCCTTCTATTATAACACCATCGTAAACAGTGAGGGTTTCACCATCTCTCAGTTGACTAATTTTTATTTGCAGCATGATTATCTGTGAAATAAATGTGTACATTATGAATACGGGACATTTTTCTCCGATGCAAATCATGAGATGATGAGATGAGTTAGTAACGGGGTAGTGACAGGGGTTACTGGTAGAAGATACTAGTAAGTCTTGTTATGACTATGAATGCTCTAAAAATGAATTTGATAACACGCTGTACGGCAAAAGGGCTTGAAAGGTGCAGATGTCCACATAAATGATTAATATTAAATCATTAATTTATATTAAGTTTTATTCTATGTCAAGATTAAGTTACCAGCCAGGTTGGGACGGTTATCCTCCACTGACAGTTCGCATTAGGTGGATAGTTACCGACGTTGTACGTGGTGGGAGAACCAACCACCCCGGACAGATCGGTCAGTTCCTGTGGTCTTCCTGCCGTACAGGCCAAACCACTCCATCTACAATCTGCAAAAATCAACAGGCGAGTTAATATATTTAGATGCATCCGATCTAACATCACTTCACCAGCTCATTGTGCACTTCTAAGTTTCAGACATCTGAGGATATGGAACTGTACATCTGCATACGTTAAATTGTGTTTGTATGATTCATCTAGAACTGACCCTGTTTTGAGAGCACACATGAGTGACAAAATTTCGGCGAACCAATTTTCAGGGATGACAGGTTAACATCTGTGATAAAATGCTAACTGTTTGATATTTAGAAATTTTTGATACAAAACTGATGAGAGGCATATTGGCAGAAAACGTTATGCTTCTACTGTTTTCAGAAAACTTTACTAATAAACAATAGCATTGTTGCCACAAATGTAACCTGTCATCCCTAAAAGTGGGTTCACTGAAATTTTGTTGTGTAAACATCGGATAAAACATAAAGTTAATCTTTTAGTTGAGACATGCCTATCATTAAATGCATATCATTTACTTCAAGTACCATCCCATTGAATGCCAAATTTAGTATATTGTCCTTCGGAAAGAAATCAGTAATGTATAATGTAGGATTGAACTACTGTTACCTTTATCTGAAAAGACCTGAACTTCACAGAGTTGTAAGTATTCCTCTACATCTGTAGGAAAGTGAACAGTGACGTAACGTCCAACTATCACGTCATGACAAGTGAATTCTCTGGTTTCTCCGTCAGCTGGAGCATCAGACTGGTACCAACACTCGGTGTAAGTTGTCGGGTCAAATGTTGCTGCGTCAAAACTGTTTCCCACTCTAATGTAGAAATCTGAAAGTCTGTATCCTGTGAAACAATAACAATAAATGCGTATTTCAGGGTAATTTTAAGCAAACGAGGTTCCTGGCGTTGCGACATGTTGTGCACCTGTTAAGAGAAATGACATGGCATGACGTCACACATTGACCCCTTGCAATGAGGGTTTTCCTCATTTAAAATCTCTACCTAATCTACCAAATCTACCTAACTTTCCAGACACATGAACAGTCTGATTTTCAACTGATTTTTTTTCATGACAATTTTCAGTTCAGATTAATACTAATTTCAGTTCAATGATGGAATATTGTTCAAGATTAAATTGAGTCCTTATGCCAAAAACTGACCAAAGATTCTTACATTTAAATTGATTGCAATTCAAACACAAAAGGTTACCGATAGAGGAGGGAAACTGACATGTCGGCAAAATTTGCTAAATTAGGTAGATTTGGTAGATTAGGTAAACAAAAAAATTGTAAGAAAAACATAGATTGTTTCTAAATATACCCCGTTGACCTATAGGGTCAAGGTGACTTACTCACTATCTTACAACGTATTTCTTTGTCGTGTTGTTTTTGACAAACGTTCAATTGCTGTAATCTTTCTAATTATGGCACCGGGTGCCAAGAGCAATTATTGACGGGGTGCCTTAATTAGGAATGTCAAAATGGCAATTTTGACTGTTGCAAATATTGAATTTTGTCTGTTTTACAACTAATAAAACCTTATGTAATGAAGAACAAAAAAAATCTTCCCATCACACTAAATAAGAAGAAAAGCTTATGCCTTTAGATTACATCCGTTAAAAGGAAATTATTTTTGTCTAAAAAGAAGGGGTGCCATAATTAGAGGGAATGCGATATTTAAGTATGAAGGCACCCATAAGGGCGTGTCACAATACGGGTGGTATCGAAAAATCTTGGATCTATCATTAGTTACGCGCATGTGCGGATATACATGTGTGTGTGGACGTGCGTGCGTGTATGTGTGTGTTACCATAACCGTCTCCTCTGTTTGTTATAGCCACACTCTGTATCCTGTGTACCGCACCGGTATCCACGACCCACCAGGCACCTGCATCTCTCAGTGTGTGTGAACACTGCCAAGCGTGAGTAGAAAATGCGCCATCTACAGGGAAAATATCAGATTTGATGAAATGGTTACTGAACAATAAAACTTATTTTATAGACCGAAGTCCATTTTGGGGCCTCTGGTACTCCCTATAGCCGAATTGGGGGTGTCTCAGCCCATCGGTTTCAAATCAGGGTGGATCTGTCGCTGTTGTGCTTACAGACTTGCGCACTATGCTAACAAATAAAACTTAAAGAATATCATATCCAAAGTTTTTAATTCACTAATGCTAACGGTAAAATGCTTTACTAAGCAGGTCGCTGATTTTATGGAGGCGTGCATAAATACATGATTGTGGGTCCAGTCAGCCGCAGGGCAGATACGCAGAATAAAAAGAAATTTGTTAAGGTGAATTGAAACCCATGCAGGATTTAGATGAGTATTATACCAAAGTTTGACATAAAATAGTAACAAAGGGAATTGAGAATATTAAGGTTCAACTAAGAATAGATTCTGAGTAATCAAAGGGGGACCATTGACATTGGTCTCAATGGAGTTTCAATATTTAATTTTCAATTTCAATTTACTTCTCACAACATTGTACAAAAAATTCAAAATGTTATTTAGTAAGTAGGGAAAGTCTAAACTTATTTTTGATCAATTCAAAATTAACAGAAAAGAAATAGGTATGAGTAGTCAAGACACCAAACCTTTTCTCTAAATTTGCACCTACAAGGTACCTCTAACCTTATTTTCAACAAAAGAGTTATACCCCTATTACTGCATCATAAATTGATTGGTGAGGCTCCCTTACAGGGATACCCTGGCACATTCAACTGTGCCTTTCAAGTCACCTTTGTTGAGTGTTAGCCATGTACAGATTTATTCATGTTGCTGAGTTATGGGTGCGTTAATGGATTCAGCTGTCTTGGTGCTGTTACAGCGCTAACGTCATGTTGGGCTGGTTTGTTACATAACGTAAACCAACCTTAGTTTAGGAACCAAAGGTTATGAAAACGTGCTGTAAGTGTCCGACTAACGCTTAGCTTTTGTACATGGTTATAATGGGGACCTGGTGTGCGTGTTGTTAGGGTTCTTGTGACTGCCCTTCGTGTAAGTATGACGAGACCTCACCTGTTGCAAAATTTGAAGACAAGTTATGTGTCTCGGTGTGGCCATCAGTAGAACTGTGGTACGCGGGCCGTCCTGCAGCCAGGTTGTGCGGCTGTTCCTCTGGGAAAAGATGAAAAGGGGTTAAACTCATATGTGATTATTGACTGGAGACCTGTCTGGACATACTGATTACCAGACAGGAGACCCATCGCATTTGCGCACCCACTTTGCACATCCATTTTTCCCACCACAGATACTACAGCAAATAGGAAAATCTTGAATATTGCAATTTAAGTTTTCTTTATTTCAATAAGTAGAGTTCCAGTTGTAGAATAGTATTTGTGTGTTATACAAACTATTTGCCAATACTTATAATGAACAAAACATTTTATTTTGAACAGTCAAGATTTTCATATTTGCTGCAGGATCTGTGGTGGGAAAAATGGTCACCATATTTATTTGGATGTCCAAATAAATATGGTGACATGGGTCTCCTGCCTGGGTATATGTAGTTAAGAGTAACATAACGTAAGTCCAGGCACGGTTTCTGGCCAAATGTCATTACGGTACAGGTTTCCACCCAGTAATTTAACCCATGAGCCAGTGACATCTGCTGTTAATGATAAATCTTTACCTTGAACCAGAGGCTCAGTAAAACTCAGTGATCAACTGTTAGGTGTGAGGTATAAATTGACATTAAAGAGTTGCTTGTGGTTTGTCGATTAATATATTTTTGTGTATGCACAACACGTAGAGAAATATTCATTGGCATTTCTACCAGTGATGTCAAGTAGTCTAGCAGTCAAGTAGTAGTATATCAATAGATTAGTTCAAGCTGAATTTTGAACATGTTTAAGTGTGGGAACTAGCTTTAGTCATGACAATACCACGCAAGAAATCGGGACGCAAATCATTCCAAGGACCACTGAGTCTTACTGAATATGGTTCAATAAAAAATAAGTCCAGATGGACCTGAGCTCATTTGGCATTATCATAAACTTAGACAACATACAATATCACATGGATACAAATTGTGTCTAAGTTCAAATCCCAAATAAGTGACCCATAAAAAATCACAAATATGGCTGCCAAACTGCAAATATAGGTGGCATCACTATTATATTTGCAGAAATTAAAGATGGTAT
>JBCAUI010542160.1:0-10767 GCA_038406195.1 Haplosyllis anthogorgicola
CAGGGTCTTTGTAGAAGTTGAGAGTCTGCTAAAACTCCTTGAGTTATCAATCACAATAAAAGAGTCTTCATCTCGCAAATTTCTGCTTGTTCGAGTGCTCTATTGCGTTAAATCTATACACACGCCTCCGGCAAAGAATTAAAACCACGTGACATACCATTCGTCTGTAGCTGAAATATGTCATTTGTAAAATTAAATTTGAAACCGAAGATTCAAATTTATATTATATGTCGCCATCTCCTATATACATTTCCTGACTTAAAATTTATTTTGCTATGTAGACAGGCAAATGTATACTATTAAGTTTAACGGGGAAGTTCTTACTGACCATTCCACATAGTTATTCCATTTTGCGTGATAACAGGTAAAATGGCCTAAAATGTGCAGGAAATACATATAGTTCTCCATACAGTTAGACAAACATCTAACTGAAAAAAACCTACCAACGAATAATGTCAATTACAACAGTTGGATCAATATTACAACTTGAGACATGTGTTCCAAAACAAATTGCATGCAAATTGAAACAAATTAAAATTTCTTTAAATGTAATAACTCAAAGTGTGTACATGTATGTAAGTAAACAAACAAGAGATATTAAAGAGATATTTGTGACTCAATTTTTTTCCTACGTGACATCCTGTTACGGAAACATTTCCTCGTGAGCGCACTGTAGGAAGCTGACCAGCCTCGCCGTTACTTCACATTTATAACTCTGTGATCTCATGATTCTATCTCATAAATCTCCTTCTGCTAGACATTCCACCTGAGTGTGAAATCCCAGTGACGTGACTGCCTGCTGATCTACAACACTCGAGTGGCGAATAAACTGTTTTGAAGTTAAGTATGTAGACGGTTTGTTTACATTTTTTCTCCTTCAGATTCTTTTTCCTTTTTTTTTTTAAAAAGTTTTTGTTGGTCCAGAGTCCATTTGTGGGGTCACTGATTACCCCTGTTTTGGACTTCGTGTGACCGTCCTCATGGGTTTTGAATCTAGGGTGGATCTCTTGCCTGCACTCTTACTTGCTTGCGTGTGGAGATCCCGAGGGTCACGTCTGGTGCGACACCTGCCTTTTCCACCAATAGAGGTGTACACTGTGTAAGCATGTATACGGCATGGCTGGCTGGCTGGCTGGCAGCTGGCTTAGTTACTTGAAAACGTACTGTTTTGTTATTGTAATAACTAGATGATGATGATGATCAATGCCGCCACATAGTCCTGGCAGCACCTGACGGACAAGGAACTGGGTGTATTATTGGTTCCCTGCTGTCCGTACATCCTCTGTTCTATAAGTAAGCTGTAATGTAAAGAGATTTCTTGCCGTTACACAACAACCTTCAGCTGTAATCTCGTGAGGTTTCTCTTTCATAACAATTGCTTTAAATTGCACCGGATCGATATACTGAGTCACGAAACTGTTTTTTCACACAACTAGAGTTTAACCTTTAGTCAATACAAAGATGCTGCTCCGTTCTAAAAGGTTAAAGTTTATATATGGTTTTCTTACCCATTTCACAGGCTCAATGAGGCAGATTAAGGAAATTAGACAAACTGTACACGAAATTCATACTATTGTTAGTAAAATAAATGACATGGTAAAGAACAGCTACTGAAACGGATTTCATTTTGCGTCAATAAAATTCCATGTTGTGTCTTTGACTTTGACAAAAGCGCCTTCTCAAAATGAAGAGCCTTGATAGGACATTTCATCCTCTGCTGATTTTAGTTTCATAAATAAATTTAGCCCTTTTAAGTCACTCTTGTAGTCAAGTACAAAGATGGTTTAAATCTCCCCATCTAATCTGCCAAAACTACCTAATCTATCTGGGCAGGTGAAATAAATAAACCCTGCAACGTTTCTCGGACACTAACCAAGTTTCCGGCAGGACAAAATGACGGATGGAGAATACAAAATATACATTGAATTAATCTGAGTTCAGTCTATTTTGTGCCCGTTTACCGTCACCGTTCATATAGTCTTAACATGAAAGGGACAAATCTAGGAAATAAAATCATGTGACAAATCTAAATTAAACGCCTTTTATTCTCTTGCTTGTTAAATAAAGGAAAATACAGTGGCGTTTCCTGAGTAATCAAAGTGCATCAATATAAAGGAAGGCCCCGTAACATGTATGAGAGAAACACTTTGATGTCTGACGCTTTAGAAGCTACAGGTATCACACAATTAGAAAGGTTAAGTTACACATTTTACGTCAACTTGTGTCGTGAGAGGAATTCTGGAAAAAGTCTTAAATTGACAGGGCCTCATCGGGCAGTTAACCTGTCGATATCTAATGTGGCTTTTATTTAAACTGCCACATAAGGTGTTTGGCGCAGGGGTAGAATCTGGTGATTGTATCTGACCTTTTTTTCTTGACTTAACATCACGGGTTTCAACCAGAATGTTAAAGCTGTACACGTACAAGGCAGAGAAAAACGTGTGATTTGACCTCTCTATTCTCTCCCAGCACAACAAGCTCCTTTACTTGTTAAACCCTGCTGATCGATACTCCTTCTCCTGCAGGGACACCTCGCCTGCAGGGATGTAACACTTCGGATTTATCGTCTCAGATTCTTTATGTATTAATTGCCGAGAAGTTTCAGTGCTTTAAACATTTGATTGAAATAGACTGAAATGATACTGATAGTCAAAGAAACGCAATGCGTTTTGGAACAATAGTTTCCCACAGTAGGGAACACACTATGTCTTACACAACAATAGTTTCCCACAGTAGGGAACACACAAAGTGTTGTGGAACAATAGTTTCCCACAGTAGGGAACACACAAGGTTGTTATGGAACAATGATTTTCCATAGTAGGAACATCTAACCCGTTACAGAACATTAGATTCAAACAGAATGGGACCCCAAATGCGTTACAGAACAAGTACTACCTCCTTCACGGGTGTGTCCGAGTACCAGGAACACAGAATACATGATCCACATCAGAAATCCATCAGTTTCTCACAAACTAATCACCTGAACATTCAGGTAGTTATTAGTTTTCTCTGTAAATCATTAAATTGCTATCAAATGTTTAATGTTCCACAACAATTGAATTTCATGCTGGGTTAGTGAAACTCTATTGAAATAAAATTGATAGAAATTTAACGACTTTGAGATGCATGTATATCTTAACAGTAGGGTACGAAACGTAACATAAAAAGTATGAGTTTGTATCTGAAATTATATGATGGTGTGCTGAACTGCAATAGTAAGGCGTATGAATTTTCTGCCGCCAAACAATTGTGGCAGCACCTGACGGGCAATAAATACAAGCAACACTTCGTACCCACACAGATATAAGAATTTTTATTACATGTTACATGTTCTCCCAGCACCACGGGGGCCTTTATCAATGGGTTCTCTGTCCAATACAAGTGCATATTGGCAAAACTGTCGACCAGGATCCCTCTGATCTACATGTCTCAATTACCATGTGTCTCCAATGTGTCCACTGGATACTGTTCATGTCTGTGCGAATGTCCTCAGACTGTGCTTTAAGGAAACGTCTATTCTCATGTAAGATACATCGTCTGAGGTAAAATGAGAATATATCATGAAATGAAATTACATTCAGTTTTGGAACAATCGCACATCAAAAGCACTGCATGGAACTATTGTTCATAGGAATTTCTTGATTTGAATATCACGCTAATATCTGACGCAATATTTTTGCTACATTATTGTATCGAAAGATGCTGCAGAGGGTGAAATTCTTTTTGGAGCAATAGAAATTCAAAGACACAGCATGGAATTCTTTTGTTCTTTCTTTTTTTTTGTACGTTTTTAAGATTTTAGAAATTTCAGGAGCTATTACCTCAGAAGAATACCGTGCCCTTATTTCGGCTTTTCCTTACCAAACTTTTTGTAAAATGTAGAACGGAGTTTAAAGATCAAATTTGATAGCATACCCTTGGTTCCCTGCTCTGGTCAATGGATCAACTCAATTAGCACACTGAGGTCTACTACACACTAAAAATTAGGTGTTTTGAACGAAGTGTAACTTGTATTTATTGCCCAGCAAGTGCTGCCACAATTGTGGGTCGGCAGAAAATTCCAATGCTTTACTATTGCAGGTCAGCACACTATCATATAATCCTTTATTTACATTTATAGAAGTGTGCGCGTGGCTCACATAACGCTTGGTGACGTACTTAGAGGGGTACAGATGGGGGTGAGGGAGAGCTCGGCTTGCCCAGCGGGGGGGGGCTAGTTTTACTTATAAAATCGAGCTTAAAAGCATAAACTTTGCACCGTACTGATGAGCATGTAGGTAAGAATGTGTTCCGTAATCAGTTGTTGCCTTGTGAAACTTACTTTACTGGAGGCACAAGTGAAATACACATTGAAAGCCAAGTTCCGCCACTAAAATGGAACTGTGGCCTCTTCACGCATTATGTACATTTGATGTTTCTAAAGGAAAAGTGCTTCGATCTTTTTGCAACTTCACAGTTGAGTTATTTGACATCCATTAGTAGTTAACATGCCTCTCCGCATGCTACATCTACACCATTTATGTTCCCCAAGTAAATTTATTGCCATCATAACCTTATAGGTGGAAGCTAATGAAGTAATGTATATGTACCAGGCGTTGTATGACAAAGGGGGATTGGTTCTATCTGGTAGGTTCCAGCAGGTCACCTTTTGTGATACTGCTACTGCTCCTCCGAAACGGTCCTATCATTTGTCTGAACAGAATGGCATAATGTCAGAGAAATTGTATCAATTGGGTCAATTTTTCTGCTTCATAACACACTAAAAGCTATTATTTAACTCGGATTCTAGGGCAGAAAAAGTAATAAAACCCTTCCTAAAGTGGAAACTAAACGATTTGTGCACTGCATTACATGTTGGACAAAGCATTGTTCTTGCAAAAGAACAGTTTTACTTCAATGTAACTTCACGCTGTGCCTTCCATTTGATTAATTCATTCTGTTGCTTTCCAGAATAAATATATAAAGAAAGTAGATAAAAAATAAAAAAGCCGCTACATGGCGTAATGTCGTATGTCTATCGAATGACGTTGCTGAATTGACGTCATCCCTAGCATCAGCAACCAGACATTTTCATTTTGTCTTGGTTTCTATTTTAATGGTTATTGTCTGTTTAGTTTTGTCTTGGTTTCTATTTTTTTTTTCAGGCGGAAGACCACATAGTCTTATCGAATTTCATTTGATAGACAAAAAATACTATCGTAAATTTAACCTGTTGCCTGTGGTGACTCAGTTAATTTCCTTCCTGGTTCGGTTCCACAGGCGGATTTACTGATGGTAGATTCGTAAAATTGGTCGCACAAATGGATATAATGGAAAGGAAATGTTGCATTGAAACGGGTTGATCTCAGCTACATACGAAAGCACTTTAGTGGCGGTGATTTATCATCCGTTACTTATTCCAGGCACAGAGTGCTGGTTCCCGCAGAGGAAACGTGCACACAGTTGCCATTTCCTTTTAGTGAATCATGGAAACCTAGTCTAACAATGCAGGTTCTTTAAACAGGCCTTTTCGTCAGCTCTCGATTTGTACCTAAATGTAGTTAGTTTGATTGGAAGACATCAGCTTGTGTGACTTCATGCAGTACCTTTCCGAAAATACAGGTATAACTTGAATTTTTGTTGTTGCAAGTCCCACTGGTATCCTTAAACCTTTTTTGATGTGATGTTTTTTGTGCCTGCATGTAGGAATGGCCCTGCTTCTTTTAGGACGAAATTTCTCCAGATAAATAAAAAGCCCATTCGAATACATAGTGTTATTAGGTCCATATTAGGATGTGAATCCTCCTCACTTATAAATGAAACGTCCCTTAGCCTGGAACTGTACAGTGTTTATTAGGTCCATATAAAGATGTGACCCCTCCTCACTTATAAATAATGAAACGTCCTCTAGCCTGGAGCTTTACAGTGTTTATTAGGTTCATATAAAGATGTGACCCCTCCTCACTTATAAATAATGAAGCTTCCTTTAACCTAGAGCTGTACAGTGTTTATTAGGTCCATATAAAGCAGCTTCGTCGCAGACCTGATTAGTTGAGATAGGATCTGCTCCTTGTATAGTAACGTTCTGTGCTCTATGAGGATTACATGGGATTCTTAACCTCTCGCTTTAATGAAATATTTGTGAATGGAATATTTGTACTGGAAATAACTACAGAACAAAGTTTACATCTTGTGTCACTGGAATTCTGACTGATGAAACTGAGTTACTAGGTATGTCGTTATTTGCCACGTATCGTCGTGTCTTTAGCGTTGAGAAAATTCTCACACAGAATAAAGAACCAACAATACAGTACACGGAATTTGCATCAGTTTCCAAACGTCTAGAACAAAAGAGAACATAAGAATTTCATACTGCGCTTTTAGATGCGCCATTGTTCCCAAACTGATACGAATTCTGTGTACTGAAGAAACCTTGAGCCATTTCTGTAGAAAAACGCTACAAGTCATAAAATTGGAGTAACATTTTAATGAAGATCTGACAGCTGTAGATGAATTCTCTTTTTTTCAAATACTTCTAAATTAATGTGAATTTCTTGATTTGCCCAGTTATCAATTTCATTTCAAAACAGCTTAAAACGTGATAGCCTTTTTTCCTCTTCCATACTGAATGAGAATGTTTCCCCATTCGTATTTTTATGACACAAATTTCACACCAAAGGTTATGAAATGTCTGTTTTTATGCTCTTCATTTTGCAAGTAAGAGATACAACATGGAATTCTATGGTCGCAAATGAAATCAATTCCACTAGCTGTTCATTCAATGGAACAATTCAATGGGGTCCAGAATGCAAATCATGAATGGAACACGAAAACGGCTTGGAATATTCTTTTACTCTCTCTCTCTTTTTCGTTCCATAAGTTTCCAAATTGATGGGAATCTCATGATTTGAAGGCTCATCTGTAGCGTATTTGTAATTTTGATGTATGTGTCTCCTGACACACAGTTGAAGCCATATCATTACAAACACACTGCATGCAACTCCTAGTAGAAACCTGTTTAACAAAAGCAGCTCTACCTGAACAAGGTATCATGTCAGCTTTATTATTACTCACGTGCAGATTGCCGATTCACACGTGAAAACTGACTGTGTAGGTTCTTTATGAAGTGTTTACTGCTGCGCTACACCAGATTATGAAATTACTATCAAAAGTTTAGCACCCCGCATCAATTGAATAGAATGAGCTCAGCATGAAATTCGATAAAATTTTTATAGTAACTAGGTGAAACCCATCCTTTGGACGGTTACCTTACCTGCCATGTGCTTTTGTTGACTCAATTTCCAGCTAATGAGGATCTCCCCTGAGACCTCACTAACATAATTTATTATTACCGCCCGCGTAGGTGGGAAGTTGAGGTTTTCAGTCGTGTCTGTGTGTCTGTCTGTCCGTCCGTCTGTCCGTTTGTCCGGGCTATAACTTTTGAATGGCTTTACCTAGAAACTTTATTTGTGGTATACAGATGCATCTTCATTATATCTAGGTCAAATTTGAGTATCAATGTCATTGCTCAAGTTCAAGGTAGCAGCAATAAAAATGTCAAAATTTTTAGTGTTGTCTGCCAATATCACATGTTATGATGTTTGAGACAAGTAAATGGGACCAAGGTCTAAAATATAGGTCAAGGTCATTAGAAGGTCAACATCATTTGAAGGTAAAATTTCCTATTTTTGTAATTTTTTCATGTTTTAATAACTATTTGCATTTTAGTTACTATTTGCATTTTAATGACTATTTGTGAAGTGGGCAGTTCGGCCTTTGATTGGAAGGCATTCTTGTTCTGTTCTGTGGTTGGATAAGACTTCCAAAGGTCACTGTGGTCAAAGTGTCAGCTATGTGACAGAATCGAGCCTTAAATTTGCTAGTAGTATGATTTCTTGACCTAAGTAGTTGTCAGAGGATAAAAGTCTTAACCTACAGGTGAGTGGTTCGTGCCCTAGTGTTGCTGGCTAGTTACACGGATGACTAGATAAAACCATGGAATTAAAACCTAGTGGCATAATCATCCCAAAAGCAAAACAGGGACACGAGTGGTCCCACAAAATGGTTGAGTGCCAGTCCTAGAGACAGTTGCTACCTAAAGGAGTTTCAATCAGCCGTTAAGGGGCTGGTTCGTCATAAATTACAGAAGAAAACTATTTGCATTTTAGGCTATATCCGTCCACTATTGTAGAATTCTGGAATTTCAGCTATAACTTTTGCTTCCACGGTGTGATTACTGTACAGGTACATATGTTGCCGCACGCTGCCAGCATGTCTGTCTCCTGGTACAGAGGGAGTGCAGAACCTTTCAATTTTCGTGAATTATTAAAAGACTCGGATTATACGTCTCTCATCAACTATGAATAAGGCTTTCGAACATAACATGACAAAATACACCCAGATTCGTTACAACAACAATGTTGTCCACCAAAACAGAAAGTAATTGGGTTATCCAATCTCTTGAGAGAAGGTAAAATTGTCTCCAAATTAAGACAAAGTTTTACAAATTACATATGAATTCATTCATTTTTCACGCTGTATGTATTAGGGTTAGGGCTTAATGGGAATAGAAACAATGCTATGCAGTGCTATTGACGAATACAAAGGCACTTCATGGAAATCTATTGTATCAGTACTGATAGTTGTTCTCTGCCGATTTATGTAACGGCAATTTGGAAGGGAATGTGTGAAGGTCAAACCTTATTCAATTTCAATGCATGGGCACTAATCAAGTCAACGATGGTCTTATGTAGAGTTCTTCATACATGCATTTACATTTTTCCAATTTCATGTAATGTTTTGCACTTTATACCCCCTGGGATACCTGGGGAATTGGTGTATTACCACGCCTTTTCCAAAATAATTGTCACAGAGTACATTGTGTCAGATATTTGGATGTGTTTTTCAATATTGTAAATATTGAGGGAAGAATAAGTTTTATTTCTTCACATTCCCCGATCAGCTGGTAGTAGGTTTGAGTGCTTGACTTTAATTGAGAATAACTGGTACCAATTTGAGTATTTAGTGCCAGGATTCCTTACCACAACAAAAAAGGTAACAACTAAAAAGACAATAACCATCTTTATACACATATGCTTTTAGACAGAACTTTGTTAAGAACCTTTTTCCATTACCCTCAGAGACACCTGATATTTTCCTCGTCCTTGGAGAAATAAATCTCCTTTGTGCAGAGAAGACGGCAGAGCTTCTACAGAAGGATAAGAAACACGACACAAGCTGTTGTTACAGTGAGCCAAGTGTAGTATGCTACCAGACTCATAGCTATGTCAGGGTACAGAATCATAACACTGTTTAGTGTTACAGTGAGCTGGGTGTAGTATGCTACAAGTCTCACAACTGTATCAGGGTAGAGAATCATTACACTGTTTAGTGTTACAGTGAGCTGGGTGTAGTGTGTGTGTCATTGTACAGAATCACTACACTGTTTAGTGTTACAGTGAGCTGGGTGTAGTGTGCTACCAGACTCACAACTGTGTCAGGGTACAGAATCACTTCACTGTTTAGTGTTACAGTGAGTTAGGTGTAGTGTGTGTTTCAGGGTACAAAATCATTACACTGTTTAGTGTTACAGTGAGATAGATGTAGTGTGCTACCAGGCTCAGAGTTGTGCCAGGGTACAGTGCATTGCAGTGTAGGCTTCTAATGAGCAATATATTTTCTTTCAACCTACCGTATTTTTAGATTCAGATTGACAGTAGTCAGTGTATCGAATTTGATTTAAGCAAATTACAGGGACACCATGGATATGATTGGGAAAGTATTTCAAAAATGAAATAACAAAGTGATTTGAATTGAAATAACAAACTAACATACATTTGTTGTAATATTAGTTCAATTTCCAACTTCGGTAAATCTTCCACCGTAACAAAGAAACGTTTGGAACATGCATGCACGTTCCTTGTACAGCAGCTACTTAATTAGTTAATGAATATTCATCATAGCACCTCCAGCATTCAAGCTGCTAAACCCTGTACGTCTCTCAGTGAGTTGCCAGCAGCTGAAGAGATCAGACTTATATCTTTGGTAGTCTTTGTAGCAATAAATAGTTGGGTGTAAAGGATTGTTTGTTTCATTCCAACTGGAATTAGTTCGCGTTTGGAATACTTCCGTATTGTGGAAATACACGGAAACTTCGTCAACATTTAGGGTAGTGTGCTAGCAGGCTGTAACAGTTAGGGTTACTAGCAGCTCAGGCTCAAAGCTCTCTCTACTCTCTCCACGAAAGAAATCCCCGGCAGGTCTTATGAGCGTGAGAAGCATTGCTTTTCATCTGACAAATGTATTGAGGCTAAAGCGGCTGGAGCAGCGTTACAACCGGTGAGGATGGGGATGTCTTTGTACGAGACACAGACAGACGGGAGGATAGATACATGTGGATGTATTAATCAATTAAATGCATCGTCAGTGTAATGCGAATTATACATTAGGATATCTTCAGTGCGAAATATTCCTTCTAGAAGAAAATGCTTTGATGCCGTGTTGTGGAAAAACACAGTTTGACATTATATTGTTCCAAGATTAATTGATATTTTTATCTGCAGCAAACGTTTTATAACAGACCTGTTAATGTTTCCGTATACAGGCCCGTAGCCAGAGGGGGTGCATGGGGTGCAAATGCACCCCCTCCCTTTTGGAAAAGGTCCACAATTTTGAGTGACATTAATCTCAAATTTAAATAAATTAAAGTTTGTGACTGACAAAGTGTCTCATTTTTTAAGTTCCCAGTTTGTCAGCAAGTAAACTCAGGTCAAATGAGCAACAGTACTT
>JBCAUI010542171.1:0-10767 GCA_038406195.1 Haplosyllis anthogorgicola
AATTCGTATCAGAAGTTTAACAACAGCGCATCAAAAGCACAGCGTGAAATTCTTTCGTTTTCTCCTTTGTTCTCTTCCTTTCCAAAATGATACATTTTCCGTGTACTGTTATAAATCACATAATTACTAACAATCCCATTGAGACAAAGTGCATAGCGTGAACCATGTACCAAATAGGATAAAAACGGTAAGAAAACACGCGCAGAGAGTGGATGTTGGACGCAGGAGACGTTCTACAGTTTTTGCGAGACCAGAATTTCATGCTATGATCTTTAATCAAAACAAGGACATATTGTTTTCGAAATAAAGAGCCCCGAATAGACATTTCATGTCAGCAGCTTCTGAAATTCCCATCATTCATCAGAATACAAAATATACATTGGATTTAAGGCCCGTCAGGTGCTGCCCCCATCAATTTTTTTTAACTGATGAACTTTTGTCCATAGCTTACTGTGGGAAGTCCAACATATTATCACACACTTCACTTGTCATAGCAAAAATGACGAATTTTCTGACATACAATTTGAATGGCAATGTTTGGAAACATACAGAAGAAAAAAGAGAACATAATAATTCCATGCTGTGTTTTTCATGTAATGCTATGACGGAAATTTCATCCTTTGTTGTACGTGAAATAACGGAAGAGACTATAACATTCCGATTCGTTACCAACGTCACATAAATAATAAAACCGAAAACGACTACTACGGAACTGAGCCGTAACACTGAGCCATACATTTCACTGACAGCAGGTAATTTCAGCTCCAGCCTCCCAGCTGATTTGGAGCTGAATGATTCTCCACTCAGATGTTCGTCAAGACTAATAGCTGCAATTTGTTCTTATCGGACTCGTTTACATGATGATGAATGTTACAGCTTACTTACTTATGTATTATGTTTATGTATTTCTTAAAGGATATCAGAGTAAACGATATGTTGGAAAATTACATGGAAGACAATGAAGTAATCGTTCGTGAGCAATAACGTTTTTTTATCGAAATTCATTCATTTATGCATTTTTGCCTAACATTTAGGCAAATTAGCCTAAATTTTATACGATTACTAATATAACTAGTATCAATGCCTTAAAAGAGGACTACTTTTTATCATCTAAATCTGTGGTTTTAAGTGACCAATTTTAGTTTGCTAACCAATAATGGTAATGGTCATATTGATACTGCCTTCTATTTACAGATTCCTACCTAGGAAGTGCTGACTCCTATTTCACCGACCTGAATGCCCTGAGACTGAACCAAAATGTAAACAAAGTACAGGGAATCAATGTATGACCAGGACACAATACAATAAGAATCATCCAAGTGCAGGGCAAAGTGTGAATGGTGACTCTAAACATGTTGTACAGTTTATACATATGTAAAGCCATCATATTTTCACATAAATTTGAAATAAAGTCCCAAAATCATGATATTTACACAAAGGGTCGAAATAAAGGCCCAGAAACATGTTGCAAACAGGTAAGGTTATCATATTTATACATTTGACATAAAGGCCCAGAAACATGTTGTACAATTTATACACATACATGTAGAATTATCAATTTTACACTTAGTCTAGAAACAATGATCAGTGGTTTTGCCCCAGCTAACTGTGCAAAAGTTGACAGGTAACTTGTTATGCACTAGTTGTCACCGATGTCAACACTAAGCACATCCTATCCATTCAATGCACCAATCATCGCAAATAATTCAAAATAGAAGCCGTATCAATATGTATGTTCCAGAAAATGTTATTATCAATTTTGAGACACGTTGGCAAACAATCCACACGGGTGCTAAAATGCATGCACTTATCTGCATTCTTTTCTGATATGATCGGATCAGGGAATTCTCACAGGAAACCAAACGAAAACAGATTATTCTAATCTACACTTGCGCTGGTAGAAGGTTAGGGGTATTTCTGGCTGTAAAACGAAAAATCATCCTGTACTCAGACTGCTTGACATTTAACAGAGCAATCCTAACTCTTAAAATAACAAGAAAAGCGGTTGTCTTATTACAACACAATTCTTTCTCTATTTCTCAAGTTGTTCCTGTCTTTCTTTCCTCAGTGAGTTAAATTTTTTAACATTCATTCTGTAAAGACCCTGGAACATACAACCTCTTTTACTTCACTACTTTCACCAATCATGTGTATTGTTTCTGTGTATCTTGCCTGCGGGGATTTTTCTGAGGTTGAAATATATCTGTTCGTGCCTCTTCATTTTGGAAGTAATACGATCGTTTTCTTTTGAAAGACACAGCAAGGAATTTTATTGTCGCAAAATAAAATCAATTCCAGGAGCTGATGAAGAAAATCCCATAAATTCTAAAACAATTGAATTTCCTGCTCTGCTTTTATTCCCGTCAAAGGCGCATGCAACATGCATGAAATCTTGATCTGCACAGTGCTTCTTTACTTTAGAAGAAATGACTACTACGTTATGTAACCTATAGTAAATTTGAAAAAACAATGACCTTGAATTTTTCAATTATCTTTCAGAAAAATTACTGTATGTCACTTTCAATAGATAAACAACAAAATAATGAAAAAGTGGCTCATTTTAATAATGAAAAGCACTGTTATCACACAGGTTACATATCACTTTTCTTAAAAACAAAGTTGTGAATGGACACTTTCCATTGCACCTGTTTTGGTTTTAGAGTGAAAGGTGCCTCTACCCATGAAGCCTTACTGAATGCAATCATCCATTGCATGACATTGACAGTCTGGTCTATGGGGAGGCAATCTGAATGGCATAAAATGATCTTTACATACTTTAAACATCATTCTGTGATGACTGTCTCCCCCAAAATAAAGGGCTTTATCAAGGCAAAATGTTAATGAGACCAAAGGTCAAAAGGGTCATCAAGGTATTTTAGAAAGGATAATCATTTCCATCTCCACTGTAAAACCCCATTGATCATTACAAATTGCAAAATTTCTGGTGATTTATTAAATCCAAAATTATTAAATTAACACCACACATAATTTATCTATTTATCTTTTCAAAGTATATCTTTCTTTGGAAAATATTAACTGCATCTATTTTATATTCTCTTAAAACTGAGGTCATTGGGGTTTTTTTTTAAAATTTACTGTAGTGTGAATGTGTTTTACAGAAATTTGTGTTGCATTTGAGTGCGGTCAAAATCACAGCATGGTGGAAAAAAGGTGACCACATAATGCGAACTCTGTCTCGGATTCGGAATCCGAGACAGAGTAAAAGACATCAAACCTATTCATTCGCAATTGATATGATATCAATTGCGAATGAAGAGGTTTGATGTTTTTTACATTTGGTGTCTTTCATTCTAAAGGTTTATTTGAGAATGTTGATTCCAACAATTCTGACAGATGTCTTAAAATTTAATTTAAAACTTCTGAGAATGTTTTTCTCATGAAAGAACATTTAAGATTTGAGAGCTTTCTTGAACAAAGTATGATTGAAACTGCTAAAACCATATTGGGTAATTCTATTGTCTTTCAATTCAGTGTTTGTCCCATATACTCTTTTTCGCTAGAATACATGCATGGAAAAGGCCTGATAAACAATCAGTTTATTATTATCACACACTATTTTTGTTGTGTTAGGGAAAGTGTCAAAATATTTGCCTTGTTGGTTTGTTTGGGTTTTTTGCGAGTAAATAAAGTTTTTTAAGCCAAAGTTGGACTGACCCAAACCCCCCCCCCTCCACATTTCTGGATGCATTTCTGGGCATTTCAGATCATTTTAGACACTTTGTGAAAAAAAATTCAGTGTATTTTGCCATTGGACTTAGAATTTCTTGAGGGACTTGGCTTAAGGGACAAACAGTTCCCTATTCCGTTGGGGGGAGGGGGAGCGGCTTTGCACTCTATGATTGTCTAGTTTTGAAATTAATTCGTTCGTTTTTGCTTTAAAATTTAGGTAAATTAGAATTTTATACAATTATTAGTAGAATAACTAGTATTAGGGCCTAAAAACAGGACTATTTTTAGGAAAATTTGCTAACTAGACACGGTATGAAATTGTTTACATATTTAGACAAATTTGCCTGATATTTTAGCAAATTTCAAAAAACCTTGAGTGTATTGTGCAAGCTACAGTATTCATAATACTTATCCCCTGGATCCATCAGGCCTTTTTCTAGACCCATAAGAGAACATAATGCAACAATGGCAAATGGAGACAGCAATATTTATATTTTTCATACAAGTCATCCGTGCCACATGCACGCATTAGTTGCAAGTATTCAAATTGATACTTTAAAAAGAGATTATTGTTTATTTGGGTTCTTTTGTTGTAGCGGAACATAAAGACATACAAATTGAGAGAAGATCGAGCTGGAATTATTGATTTTAACAGAATTTGTGTTTTGAAATGTAATCAAATGGGGGAATTTTTCTTCACTTTAACTCTTGTCTGCTATTTCATCACAACTTTTTTGAAGCTGTCGACCTCTTTACGGCGGTAGCCACCAACTCACAATACTTTTCCTTGGGACTGAAGTTATTTTTTTATCTATTTATTTGTATATTTCAAACAATTATTAAGAAATTGACAAGTTTGTGCAAAACAACACATTCATGCAGTACTATTTAAAAGTGCCTCATAAGCGACAGAATTAAATTCAGTTAAATTTTGTGATTAAAAAATTAGGAAGATTTGTGATTTTGCAGCAGAGAGGATTAAGACAAGGCATTCCAGGGATTTCTATTGCATGTGTTATGTCTTTAAAATTAATGTTGGAGGAAATTGTCTGAATCAAGATTTCTTTTTCTTTTTTTTTAAAAATCTGATTTGGATCAAATATATGGACATCATTAGAAATGAAATGCAATCAGTAAGTTTCCCACTGGCGGATCTACGGGGATAGCTCATTTTGGAACAGCTTTTGGAGGTTTTAATGGAAAAAATTTACGCCCCTTGTGCGAGAAACCCTGGATCCGCCAACACAACATCCATTCCTAATTTGTCAATAAGTTTCTACATTAACTGTGTAAAAACAGTTGCATTTTGTAAAGTAACAATTATCCCACATTAGGAAAGCACTAGTCCCCCGGAAACAATAGAAATATACACTGGGTTTTGTTCTGCAAAAAAGCACAGTTTGAAACCAGGCTCTTTCATTTTTTCCCATGCAGTTTTACACACACACCACTATTAAATTATTTATTTATTAGAATTACTGACTACCGCTAACCCCCTGTGATCCTCTGGTATAGAGATTTGATCCAGTAAGCGGTCGCATGCTGCTTCACTCTCACCAAGCAGTGTGACGTAACATCTGGTGTAGTTCTCTTCTTCCACTGCACTCTGGATGAAAATCTCTCCGTTTTCAACAGTCTGGCAAATCTCTATCGCATCCCTGATGTTTCCTTTTATAGGTACACTACCTCCGTGCATTACCCCTACAAGGTAGCCCCTTTGTACCAGTCGTTTGGATAGCAAGCATATAATAGTTGGGGTATTCAGTCTGGGATTGATGTCGATAACGTGTTGGTTCCCTTCTGTGTCAACCAATAAATCACAGCCAACTATTCCGAAATATCCCTCTTCATGGAGGCTTTTTGCCACGGGTAGTATTGACGGTTTCAGCTGGTCTTCCAGCTTCTCCTGATCAAGTAACGAATACACACGTTGAGTCACTGTCCCTTTTTGTTTCTTTATCAGCACAGCTCCAAGCCACTGCATCTCTCCTGATTTGTTTAAGTAAAAGCCACAGTTGTACTCCTTTTCTATGTTCTGAAATGAAATATTAAAATGGACAAAATTAGGACGGTTATATATTTTTGCTACCTAAGCAACAGGTATTTAAGTGATGAATTTGTCCTATTTTTTCACAATCCGGACACTTGGCAACTTGCCAAGTGCCTGCATATTATGATGTCACTGGAGACATCATTTGATTTGGGGTCATGGCAACAAGTGTTGGATTGTATATTTAAGTTTGACATTTGCCATTCGTGAAGGTAGCGATTACTCTCAGAGTAACCCTTTTAATTTCCTAATTGATAAGTTGGTTGAATGGTGAACTACGATTTCTGTCTGAATCTTCCAAAATGCAGAGGCCTCCGGATTTAGCGCCAGGAGAGTTGCCAACTGTATTTCATCAAATTTAAATAAAGCCTTTCGAGACACCTTACCTGAACCATGGCGGTAAGGATTGTTTGCGCGTGAGGCATGTACTTGGATATAAAGGCCAGCTGTTTGTTGTACTCCTCCACACTGTTTACGATGAACGTTCCCTTCCCGCCTCCAGCCCGACACACCTTTAGCACGCACGGAATCTCCAGCGAGTCCAGGATAGTTGCCTAAGATGCAGTCGGGGAATTGTACATATGACATATGATAGTAAGCTCGACCAGCGAATCCGCATTGTTCAACGACAGAAGGTCCAGTGACACTCATTATGTTTAAATGGCTGGCCAGTGTGTACATCAGACAGTGAACAGAAAGTTGCATAAGTTTTTTACTGAGTCACTAATCTAGTCATTTCATTAGACATGCGGGGCAAACTGTCATCCTACTACTAATAGCTGGGTTTCGGCCTAACAAACACACGTGGCTTTGTTTACACATCCGGGGGAGGGGGACTTGTAATTGTGTAAAGTCATTCAGGCAAACTAGCCTGATTAATTGAACAAAATGAAAAAAAGTAGTTGTGCAACTACTAGTCTGTCGAATGTCATAGCAATGGTATCTAACGTCATGATGTCACCAAAGAAAACAACGTCATGGAGTGGAAATTGAAATTTTCGTTTTGTCTCGGTTTCTATTTTGATGGTTATCGTCTGTTTCGTTTTGTCTTAGTTTCTGTTTTGACAAGTTTTTTTAGGCGGACGACCACATACTCTGTCATTCAACAGACAAAAATAATTCACACTGCAATATTACGTACTTCAATATGGCCACGTTGCAGTTTTCTGTTTTCGACTGTTCTCATATTTCTAGATCTTTTATAAAGTGAGGTGAAACGAATTATTAAAACCTTTCTGATATGTGCATTGTTTGCCGCTCATGATTGTATGATCAATGATGTTTTGTTGACGCAACGTGTTTTGCACTATTTGTTTGTCTTTGTAGTGCATGTCAATACAAATAGGTAAACCCTCCATTGAGCTTATTCGTGCCTTTGATCGTTACATGTTAGAAAACCTCAAATGATCAGGTTTGAAGCTGAGATAAGTGGTTTAAATAAACATATATTGATCATAAAGCTAACAATTCTCCTGATAGAGGTCTGTATACACCTTAGTGGAAACCTCACACAGCCTAGTGATCTTGGTCATGTATTTTTTAGTTATCTCAAATATGGGCTTGTGAGAAACCAGCAAGTGTATTTAGGCGCAAATTATTAATTATATTATCTGGTGATCAGTTTACTATATCTAAATTATAATACAACCTAAAATAAGATGAAATGGGATGAATTTAAACTTTTGAATTCACAAAATAAAAATGGTTCAACACGTCGGATAATTAAGCGTTATCGTAAAACATGAGTACTCACCTAACATTTTGAGCACGGCTCTTCTCGCTCTCGCTTGTTGTTGCGCGCGCAGCTCCGACCCCGTGGTCGCGCTGTGAGTGGACGAATCTGACCCAGTTCTGGACAGAGTTGACCTCCTTATAGCCAATCCGATTAGTCCATACAGAACAGTGATGGCTGTCATTGGTGCGAAGAAAAACAAAAATGTGGATATTTCAAATGCATGTTTCAGGGCTTTGTCCTGGCTTATTGCGCAAGAAGCTGATTCCATTATATCTCGACCTGAAACAATAAAATATTTGGATGTAAACTATGAATAACAGGTACAGAAGAACATGTATCTCCTTCAAGTTAGATATAGTAATTTTTGCTTTATATGTAATTTTCAAAAGCCAGATTTGTTGAGGAAATAAAATGTTATCATGGGCACAGAAAATTTTGGTATTTTCCTGCTTCGAAAGCATACTTTGTGTAATTCTTCTGCTGAAACTACATCTTTATTTCTATCATATTGTAAAAACTAAAAGTTTAGGCGCAAAACTGCATCTTAGCAGCTTCTTCACATAATGCACCCAATATAAACTTCTAATATGACCCTTAACTTTTAGTACAGTTTTCCTGAGTTTCGGTAATGAATTATCTCAGCAAGGTTTGACCCTTCGTCATTTATCACATTACAAAACTCGACTTTATGGATTGGTTTATCACATTGAATAGCACGGTGTAGGAACTTTCTTTCAAGACTTAAATTAGTTTTTAAAATTAAGAAGTCGCATTCATTTCAAACAATAAATAGAAAGATCAGTTACAGGACAGTTTTAATGCCGTGCACTAAAATGTTAAAAATACGGTAATTTTTTGCAGGATTCCATACTGCATGTGTTTTGATATAACATATTTGGATTCTGCATTGTAGATGTATCTGCTACAATATTATTCGTTTACATGACACGAACTACTTTTTATTCTGTACAATTGTGGTTTTTGTGCATTTGTATTGTGTGAATTTAATGGACGTTTCTTGAAAGAGACTTGTTATCTAATATTGTAATCACGACTGTACAAATTTCAAGAGACAATTCATGACATTTAAAAGTTCTGCAACTTTAGTTTTTTGTGAAACGACAAAGATCACGCCAACTGTGGTAAACGTTGTTCCATAAACTCTACACAAAATCATTTGAAACCCATTTTGTTAAATGAAAACGATATTTGGATGTTTCTTTGTTAATTGTAGTTGGGAATGAGAGGCTATGGTCGCACATGTACTAAACTGAGTCCTAAACTACCTGCAAATCCTAAATTTCATATACGATATTAATGTACAACTCTGTCTTCGGTGCGTTCCGCTTAACTCTAGTTCTTCAAGTTTGACATATTTTCGATGGCATATTTTATGGTCTACAAGCACTGAGCCATGTGAACCTAAATCTTAATAACCTGAAAACCTTGGGACGTATATTTGGCTCAGATGATGTTAAGCATGCAGCCAATTTTCTATTCAAAATATCTATGAGTTCACTGGACATATCCACATTTTGTATTTAAAAATTATGAGCTAACTCGACATTTCCCATTTCTAAATTTTCTATTAAAAATTTATGAATTCACTTCTCATTAAATCACTTATTTTTTTAGTTTCCCCTGACGTCCCAATAAGGTGATACACATTGTATAAAGAAATGCAGCCATACTTTACCTAAGGCATCTTGGACGTAGACGACATCAAACTGTAGCACCATTGGGATTGAACAGATAGCGGAAACGATCCAGATGAAGAGGATGACCTTAATGGCACGTGTCAGCGACGACATCGTCTGCGCGCGCATCGGGTGGCAGATTGCTACGTATCTAAAATAACAACAAATACAAAGACGTGGTTAGCGATGCTTGTAGTGGAATGTCAAATAAAATGATGCGTCATTAAATCCAGTACAAAGGGTGAAATTTCTATCAGTTTAG
Source organism: Haplosyllis anthogorgicola (assembly GCA_038406195.1). NCBI lineage: Eukaryota > Metazoa > Annelida > Polychaeta > Phyllodocida > Syllidae > Haplosyllis > Haplosyllis anthogorgicola. The sequence continues at coordinate 9,435 of JBCAUI010542171.1, forward strand.
GAACAATAACGCATCAAAAGCACAGCGTGGAATTGTTATGTGTTCTCCCTATGTACCCTACTGCATCCCTCTTACCACCGCAGGGTGATGACATGTTTAACAACAGAAGTGAGGTAATGGCCATTAAACTTTGTTATGTCTGTCACATTGACTACCGACTGGCAAAAATAATCCAAAGTAAATTTTATATACCTACATGTTCACTCGAGCCACAAACCAAAAACTCTTAAAATCTACTTAATTTTATGCATGGTCAAGAACCATAAGCTGTGTTTTACGTTCAAATAACAGTACATCTATGCTTCTGTTTCCAATATAAATGTATGTAAACAGAATATTACATGTTTACAGTAACGCATACACGTGTTATTTTCAGTCTGTCTCTCCATCTCCTATTATCTCTGTGTCTGTGTCTGTCTGCTTGACTCTCTTCTTCTGATAATTTAACTCTCTTTCATCTGTCTCTCAGGAGCATTGTAACCTTAATTCATCCCTCATGATCATCCATGAACCTTTACTTGAAGCATTTTGTTATGGTGCTTTTGTCGCAAGGGTAATGCTTGCCTTCCTTCTCAAATGGACACATATTCAATAGTATTTGCTTTTATGGAAATGCACCACTTGCACCAGAGGGTGAAATTTCTATCATTTTGAAACAATAGCACATTAAAAGCACAGCATGAAGTTCTTTCGTTCTATCCTTTGTTCTCTCCGTTTCCAAAATGATATGAATTTCACGAGCTGATGCAGGGATTCAATTGTCTAAGCTGCATTAAGGGGAAGTTAAGCTAAGTTTATTTGAGGAATTTACGAGTAAACGCATTATTGCCCGCAACAAATGTCAGCAGTTACCAGGCCGTGTGTCTTGAGCTATTGCGTTCTAACGGAAATAACAATGAGGTCTAGAAACACTTATTTTACGCCATATTAGTCAAATAGCAAAACGCACATTGTAAGCATATATAAAATATGCGGACTTTACCTTAGCAAACAATTTAGTCTAATATGGCATTTTAATAACTCAGATACATAATATTTTACTAAAGTAACCAAAACCAACCTAAACTCATTTCCTATTTATTTTGTACTTCGAAATAATGAAAACAAAATTTACTATTTATCTGGATCAGAGGTAATTGTATCCAAACCATAGGATGAAATTCGGGACAGTCCCAGTACAGCTGGCTAAATTATGATCATTTTATGGTAACACGAAAAGCACAGTGTGCTCTTTAAGGGTCTCCATACCCAGCATATACATGTGTAAGGGTATAATGCAGATGGAGACAATGTCTAATTGAATTGACCTTTAATAACTTTAATCACAGATGGC
>JBCAUI010542182.1:0-10766 GCA_038406195.1 Haplosyllis anthogorgicola
TTACTGAGTGTAATATTCAATGAAATAAATGTAATAGAAATGGCTTTAAGCTTTCACTTGCTCTTTGCATTCACTCCGCCTCACCAACGATTGATGCTACTCGACAAAAGCTTTTCCTTCCTTGTTACTTATGGCAAGAAAAACAAAAAATCTTGAAAGACTTGCGACTACAAAGCATAGAATGGTATTCACATAGTAACGGAAAAGTTCCACACAGAGACAGGATACCAAAAGCAAAGCGTAATAGAGCTGTGTTTCGGTGTTCGTATTCGTTTCATTCAAATTAGAACATCTGGTTTTTATTTGGTTTTACCTTTTTACACAGCATATTTGGCAAAATGAAGTACATTTACATGTCAGAATCATTTGTATTTTCATAACTACAAATGTGTATCTGTAAATGTTGTCAACAACTCATCTGACAAGCATTTATGTTCCTGAAATCTATGCAAAGAATGTACTACCTTTAAAACTAAATTACTCTTCTATCGTTTACTTCACTTTTTTGATATTTACTACATTAAAACTTACTTTACAACTGCCATTTAGAGGATCGCATCCACTATACTTGAAGCTATAAACCAAACAAAACCAATATTTCTTTGAATGAAATGAACCGACAACCGAATTTGAATTTTAACATTCGGCACCAGCTCTAGATAGTTTTGTTACAGTGTTGAGGTAAATATCACTCACGTTTTGAGTATCTTCTACAGGTTTCTTCAAGTTAACATATTTTACCTTCTCACACCTTGTTTTACGAAAGGACAACACTTCAAATGCTCAATCATAGGATCTTCTTACTTATGCTATCTAGAAAATATATCAATCTGTGTGTCATAAAAACCTTAAACAGCATCACTTTTCAACATGTTCACGAATGTAAATTTATACACGTCCGAGGTCGGCAAAGTTAATAGTACTAAGGCCTGTTAATGAAATAACTTAACTTAAATTTGTTGGACTGAGGACAGTTAAGTTAAATTATCAGTGACATATTTCTTTTTTTTTACAATACAAAGTGATATGTGCCATATATTTCCGATGTTATGTGTAAAGTGTAGAGGTAGTGAGCCAAATAAATATTTAAATAGCTAACACCTTTATTATTCGATGGGTTTATGTTTAATCTCGAAAGTTTAGCTTTCAGGGGTCCCTTACTTTTTAATTCATTAGATCTAATTCTCATATTAGAAAATGATTCCAACATTATTATATAAAATATAGCAAATCAAAACTGACAGACAAATAGATGAAAAAAGTCACGAGCTGGTTTTAAAATCTTGAATGGCATCACAACTCAAACAGTGTACGAGAAAATTGAACATTTGAAGCGTTTCACTTCACTAACTTGTTATCGAAACAAAGTTAACATGTAAATTTGTTAACGTCACTAGGCTAATTTCATCTGTGTGTTACTGTTGAAAAGTATTATTATGTTCCATAGCAGTGCTTAGATTGCGTATGAGATGTTACAGTGTATTCCTTTTAGCGATGTTTGAAAATGTCACGTTTTAATTTGCTCACTCAGACAATACCGTAGTAATAGAGCAATGCTATTTTGCTCTTAATGGAATTGTTAATTGAAAAAGTAGTTGTTTACCTTCGGTCACGATACATACCTTGAGAAGTAAATGACTCTCGTAGCAGAGTCTTACCCGATGAACAAAAATGACAAAGTTGCATCTTATCAAAATAATTATGAAAGAGACCTATTTATTAGGTAACTTGCAAATATAATTGTAAAATTTTGTGCGCAATCTTACCTCTTCATCCTATGTAGGTTCAGCACAGTATACTTTTCCAAATTAGAACTGGTACTAATTTTATACCTTGTTGTTTTGACATACCGTCCAACATTGTGGTTTATAACTCTAGTTCAGGCTCTTCATTTTGAGGCGCTTTCGTTTAAGTAAAATGAACTTCATTTCAGGAGATGTAAACAAAGTAATGTGACATGGCAGAACACATCTAGTTTTGTTTTTAGCTGCACAGTACACAAAAATCGTATCATTTTGGATCAATCATTCACGCTGTGCTTTTGATGCGCTATTGTTAAACTTCTGATACGATTTATGTGTACTGTACAGGTTAAATACAATTTAATCTGTAGCATTCCGAAAGCAATTGAAGCCTTTATGGCTAATTTAGTCTGCGTGCAGGTTCATGGGATGCTTTGATTAGGTAAACTGGACTGCAGATATCAAATCTGCTACATTGCAAATGGTCCCTTTACTATCGAGAAAACACAGTGTAATATCATCCATTCATTAGACCAGGAAAATTCAAACTCTTATTTCACGTTCAATTTCAAACAAAATGAGTAATAATGAAAACCAAAATTAATGTCTGGGAATATTCTTTAATTGATTACATTAAGTGTAATTCTACAGTGAACTCTTTATGTTATACGACTCAAAAACATGCAGCAAGACGGCAGACTCTACTGCATTGTTGATATTCTGATGAATACAGTATTGTCTTGTTTTCTTTTTGTTTCTCCGTAAAAAGCTGTAATTGCAAGGTTGCAAATAGTTCATAGTCGAGAAGGCAAAAGCCACTCTCTTCGAAAAACTTTAAAAGTACATGTCTCGATCAATATATCTCAACCAAACCAGGAATCTTGCAATAGATTTAGTGAACAAGAAGGACAAACTGTCACGATGGAGACCACATGTAATAAAATGGGTATTGAATCCACCTCTGACTTTTGAAATTAATTTTATAAACAGTCAGATTTTAAGTTTAACCAACCGGGTAAATTCCAGTTCAGAACAATAGAATTACCTACGGGTTGACAGTTGGTGAATAGAAAGTGACAACCATCACTGGTAAAGAGTGCTTCTGGGCCATTTGTTTATCTAAATCCGTGACCTACTCAATGCCATTCATTATGTGTGGGTGGAAAATGAAGATGTTGGCAGAGTCACCTGCTGAAACCGTTTCAAGATAATGAATCTTTTTGTCTTCGCGGTGTTGGTTTTGTTACATTAAGAAAAGGGAACATTTGTGCAAATTATCCGTGACATTGTGAACTATTCAACAAGTTGTACATGAATCGTGTGTCCAATTATACGGAATTTCCAAGTTACACAGGTTTTAAATAGGTAACGTGATTCTTTTAATTTGTGAATGTCAGAAGATGTTTTGGAACAACTGTGTTTCCCTTTTTGCTCTTATGCGTAGCAATAGTGGGCATGATTGTCAGGAGCTGGTCTTTCAGATTTTCCAACCCGATTTACATTCCCAAATGTTAAGATGTGTATACCTACATAAAACATGCCCTTTCTAAAATGTTTCGCTGTAGATATTTGAGTGTCTTGAACCGGATAGTAATACCTTTTACGGAAGACAAGTTTCTCTGATGTTGATTAGTGTGTTTCATGCTCTTTTGTTTGATTCTTTGGTATTTACTTTAATTGGATGTTCTTTCTGTTTGGAGGAGAAGAGACAATAACTTCCTGTTCTGTATTTCCCTTTTATCTTACTGAAATGGAAATATTCACCATACTTTAATCCTATTAAATTTCGGATTTCAAAAACGATCCACCTCAGCAAACATAAAGCAAATATGTGTGAAAGCTGTTTGATGCGAGCTATCCATAGCTTTTCGGTATTTATTCACTCTGAACTCTTCACCCACTCTATTGCTTGGTAAATTCGTGGGTGTTTTGTTGAAGTATTTATGGAGCTGTTATTTACCAATCAACACTGACAAAACAGAACCTATACAAGTTTTCCAAAACAAATATGGAATTAGTGGTGTGCCGATAATATCTAATCTATTGTTTTTGGAATATATCCATCTACACTACATTTGTAGGTAAGCAAGCATAATTGTGTTGGTGAATATTTCATTAAATACACATCTATATCGTTAGATATCTAATTCAACGGGACTTTAAAATGACCATTTATTAGTTTTTTATTTTTTATTTGATCATAATTTACTGCCATGATCTTTGATCATAATTTACTGCAAGATATTGCTCTCGCGGGATATTACATTCAATAAACTTTACTTTCTTCCCCGCCTTGTAATTTACATACATTTGAGGTTTTTCCTAATTGAGTCTTTTGCCAGGTCTGACAGATCTGTCAGATTCGATTAATTTTGTAATTGATATAAAGTAGGCCATGTCTTGTTTAGAATTGCAATTAAATTATGTATCATAACTACTATTTATAATAAACAAAATTTGGTGTATTTTTGTAAATTTGTATTAAAATTAGCAAAATAACCAGACCTACTAAATCTGTCAGATCTAACAGACGTGGCAAAGAACGAATTAGGAAAAGCCTCGAGTAAATTGAAAAAATATTAAAATGTAATGTTTGTGCTGGTTTAAAAGAGAGAACGTGGGTTAGTAACACCTTACTACATCAAACAAAACATAGATCACGAAGACAACTTCAAAGATAGTTTAACTTCTCATGATTCTTGTTTGAGAAGTAATATACTCTCTTTGCTTCATCATCATAAAATCTGGGATTAGTACTCATTCAACATGTCAATCCATGCAAGTGAACTTTGTGGTAGCGCGCAGCTCCTGAAGTTATTCATTTTGTGCACACAAAAGCATCTACTGTGTTAGACATGCAGATCGTGAAATTACTGTAGCATTTTTAGCGTTCCGGTACAACGGAATTTCAAGCTGGGCCATTGAGGCGAATAATATCCCAGCGCGAAACTCTATTGACATTACATGATCTGAAACAGGCTTTTCATCCTGTGTTGTGAGTAACAATCATAAATGAAAATAATAAAATACGCGTTGGTAGATTGTTTGCGACTCTTAGCGAGACATTGTGCGGCTTGATAAAATAGAAACTAATAGTTGTCAAATAATTTGGATTCCACTTTCATTAGAACCATGCTTGTGAAATAAGCAATTGATCATCAGAACGTTGACCCGTTGTTGGTTCTCTGTCTGGAAGCGTGTTCAAATATAAATAAAAATATGAGTGGGTGATCAAACTGAAGACGTTAATAAATGAATAAGAAGTGAAAAGCTCAACAAAATATAACCTGCAGATTTTGCTTAAAATTGCGAAAATAAAACAAGAGCATTTAACTTCCTTAAAAAGCGACTCAGTTTAGGAAAACCATATTAATTTCAAAACCTTTCGGAACAAAGAAACTCCTTGTGCTGATGATGCCAACAAAGCACAGCAAAAAACCTAACATAATCTTTTATTCATTTTCTTTATTAATCTTCTTCAAAAACAATTATCATTGAATATCACAATCATAATATTTTTCTTGGTTTTTTTTCTTACTCATGATTCAGATCACCTTAAAATCTTGTGAGATTAGCGAGACCTTCATTTTATCAGTGATCTTAACACACTACTATGAATTGCGATGCGTCTGCCATGCAGCTGGCTAAAAGGTCTTCATTTTATGTTTGTGAAAAATGCCGGATCACCCTGTACGTCTATGCCATCTATTATTGTTTCACCATATTAATTCAATTAGACATTGTCTCCATCTGGCTTTTTTTCCTTAAACGTGTACATGCTGTATATGGAGACCCTGAAAGAGCACACTGTGCTTTTCGTGTGAACAGAAAATGATCATAATTCAGCCAGCTGTACGGTACCTCGCTCCGCATTTATATTGCAAGATAATCTCGCTGACAATAAACCTGCAGATCCAAAATACCAGCTTGAAAGACTCTTTTAACAAATTGAAGTTTTAAAAAAGATCTATTTATGGTTTCTTGATTTCGCGATTGTACTTCATGACTCCCACTTTTCATGACAAAAGACTGTGGGCGCATTTGTCTATAATTTAGGCAATTAGTCTGTTCATTTTATCTTATCCTTTTACCTGATCTTATTTTATCTTACTGGATGGAATCAATAAATAACATAATCTTGAAAGGTGAGCGGAGGAACTTGAGTAGATCTACTTTTATTGTTTGTGATTTTCTCTGTAGCAACGGATGTAACGTTCCGAACATTAACCCTGTTGAGCTGTAAGAATTTGGGAGTCGAACTAATAATGTTCAGTACTGACAGTCTTTATCGTTGCTTGTCAGAGAGCTTCAGAGAACAGTCGCCTGTCATTATGTCTGTTGTGTTTTGAGAACATTTCCTTTCTCAAATGTCTACAATAATTTTGACAATCATTTCTTTCGGCTGTACTACACCTTCAATTGTTCAGAAGCGCAATCTAACAACACGAGGAAGCTGCTGTTAGTTCTGAGTCCCAAAGGTAAAACTCTGAACAGTATTACTCAATAATCGCTGTATTTTCATGTTGCGAAGGATTAAATGGGCAATAAATCAATTTACGAAGTCATTAGTCGATTAGAATTTTGAATAGTAAATCTCACAGTGACTCAGTCCTTGACGAAAAACTGTGGGAAGACTGATTAAGGTATTTAGAAATCGTATTTAGCTTTACTTAGCAAAATTTCATAGAATACGATTTCTTTACTAATTAGTCGAAAGGAAATGTCAAACATTTAATTATATTTATTTTTGTCTCCCTACAGACACTAAGTGATCTTTAATGTAAAGTACATTATTCATCAACGTCCATAAATACACAAATGATCCGACGTTAACCATCCACAGGGGATGTAGGTAGATTAGCTTATGACCAAAATTCCGTAATTAAATAGGTATAGTAGGTTCCCGTGTGATGAGAAACATCCCTCTTATCATTCACCTAATGACGCATATCAAATTAGTCAGACTTAGACGTCGTAAAGCTGGAATTAGAGAAGTTTTGGAACTTGATCATGGGACACTTTGAGCTGCTTCACAAGAACCTTCCAATTAGAGACATTGTTTCGGTGACTCTTTGTATAAACAGGCACTTTGGTATATTCGCCTGCACTTTAACAATCAGCATGACAGTGGGCGTGTAACATTTGTTTCTTCATACAAATGGTTCTGTTTACAGCAATGACTTTTATGGATATGAACATTTTATTGTGAGACATAATGGACATTATTTAGCGTCCTAGGTTTAATTTCACTACATTTTAAAAGTTTGACAAAACAATATATCATGTGAGTAATTTTTCCTTATCAGGTACATGTATGGACATATATCTTAATATTCATGTTAGTTGCGCATTATCAAAGGAATATAAATTCATAATCAAATCCACAGGTAGTGATAACTGTCAAAAATCATTGATAATTAAGAATTTTTCGTGACAACAAATTTACAATTTATTGTTAACGTATTCATAGCGTGCTCAAATAAAGAAATGTGTGTGTAATATGGATTCAAGACATTTTCAGAACACCAACGATAATTATACGTATTGGACTGAGGAAATTGTCTTCATGTATACGATTTCTCTACAAGTTTCCAATTATGTAAAGCTACCAAATAGATAAGAAGACAGTTTCCTACATCGTCACCTCAGACGCTTGACATCATGCTGGTATAAAAATGATGCTTTTAGGTTCAGTACTGAGCGATATTCATCAAAGTTAAGAACAACACAGACACTTTTTACAAGTTCAGAACATTTCAATTTAGGCCGTGCGCCTTTCCACGAAATGAACAGAATTCGCCGCGGTCGATCAACATGTTATTCAGTACAGCAGTCTCAAGTGAAATCTTCTTTTCTTTAATTAAACTTTGTATCATTTTATATACTTTCAGATGTGTCAACCGAGTTTTCTTCGAATGGTGGGGGTGGCTGTTTTGCTTTTGTCCTTCATTCTGCAGCTCGTCCCAATAGTGGACACCATGCCGCTCATAGACATGTGCGGCCTGGGCGATGACTGGCTTTGCCGGAAAAATATAGACATGGTTCCCGTAGAAGTGGCAGAAATTTGCGAGGCCTGTGGAAACTACTGGGGGAACGTACCAGGATTTGCTTACTGCTGTAGGTGCAGTGAAAAGGTCTTCGATTTCTGCATGGTAGCTGTTCTGGGCTACAAGTAACCTAGATGAAAGTCGACCTCGGAAATTAGATCACCTGAACACAAAGACGGATGTTAGGTCAACCGTACCTGGTTATATTTAGGGATATTGTATTTTGCAGTGTCACCAGGATAAGGTTACCGTACTCTTTAGGTTAGGGCGCCTTTATTATAAAAAAATACACATAACGTTGAGTTATAGCTCAACACATTGTGATTTTTGCGTTTCATTTCGGGTACAAAATTAAATGTGCCATAGTGTCACGGAAATGCTATGAAAACGAACAAATGACGAAATTTTAAAAGGTCTCGGTTAAATAATTTAAAGCGTTTTTGGTAATTATGGATTTTTGTAGTTGTTAATTTACTGTGCATATATGTTGATGTGCAATGTAGTTATTGATCAGAGAGTTCGCTGGCACGAACGATGGTGTGATGTTGCGTAAGAAAAAGGAGGCCCTTAACATGTAAACATAGAAGATAATAGGGGTTTTTCAAAATTAAAATTCTTTACCTTATTCACCTAATTTGCCGAAGTTTTGAGACAGATAGACCAAAATGGTATTGCCTATATTAGTAGGTACACTAACTTTGGTTAACTATGCCGATATCAGTATACCAAACTTACCGAAATTGGTATCATCAGTAAATGGTGGACATACTAGTAATGGTGTTGGTATGGTTCCTATATAATTAGATGAATTAGGTGGACATCGAATTTGGAAAAAAACCTCTATTAGCTGATCAGATTGCGATTTCGTAATGCAATTAGTAAAAGAAGCAAACAATTGTATCCTGATCGAATCTAAATTACAGAAAGAGTTATATGAACTGGGGAACAGAATTTGTTGAATTTGTTGAGCCACTGGTGTGATTTAAAATATCACATGAAACTAATTTGTCAAGAAAAATGATGTATTTAACGCTCTTTGTTTGGGCGAGTACGATAAACTCATGCACTCTTCCACCAAACTGTATGAATAACCGGTAACTCTTGCTGATTACGTATAAATGGATACAAGCACTTGATATGTTAATTCTAATAGTTCAAATTCGATCTTAAAATTGCTTCAATACTTGAACACGGTAAAAATGACTATGTATTGTAGGCTGAGGTACCATATCTTGTCGATAGAAACTGATCAGGGCATGAAATATTCTAAAACAAAATTCGCGTGTATTATATAGATTTCTCTAGCCTATAAAAATGTATACACCTGATCATGAAGGAAATTAATGGAAACTGAACAGACATTGCTTAAAAGAACAAAACGCAAAACTTACTTTGTAACATATTTTAGGAATCCGGCACTTATGTTACAAAAATATACATGTACAGTGCATTGCCATTGTATTATTGTCATTAATTATGTCAACGTAAATACTAAAACGCTGTCAAAATGTCAAAAATCACTAATTAAAGCATGAGTATGAACTAGTCATAATTATAGGTTTTCGTGAGCTCTCGTCTTATTTATTGTCATCTGATTAGTAATAATGCACTGCGCTAATTTTATGAAAGAAAACGTTTTGTTTAATTGTGGCATGCGCTTAAATAAACTCTTTGCTACATGTATCACTGTAAATGCTGTATTTATTGTTCCTTGTAATAGTAATTATATTCAGTTAATTGATGACCGAAACGGCTCATCAGAACATACAATGCATAAGGTGCACTTGTATTGTCTAACATAATATGTTAAGTGATTATTAGACTAAGAATTGTACTTGTTAAATAAAATATTCTATTTTATAAACCGTTCTTGTGATGTGATATCCTGGGTCGACATGATGTCTGTGAAGGATGATAAAGAGCATTGACCGATAAAAGAAATTTAATCATAATATATTACACTACTGCAGCTTGAACAGTGTTGTTTTTTCATATTATTTGTAGGTAAAGAATTCCCCACCAAGACGCTTACCTTTCCGATACCTACATGTAACATTATACATCAGTCACTGTTTTTAGTTTTAAGTAAACGTGGATTCCTGTTACAACCACGGAGACGCTTGAGCTAAAATATCAAAAACAAAAGTCAAAATCATTCACTGAATCATTCAAGATTACATTTGAACTATTCTGTCCTACAATTCTATCCTGTACATCGGTACAAAATTCCAAGAAATTGCAAGTGCATTTCAGCAATATCTATTGTTACAGTGTCAAAATCTTGTGGGCATTTCCCACCATTGGAGCTAACATATATGAAGTGAACAGTGGTATATATTTAATAAAATAATTTAAATATCATCCATGTTTAGTCCGGTTAGAACACTTTAGGCTGCCTTCAAATATCGCAGTGAAATCAATTCAGTGCTGTTGTTATTTACAGAAAACGCCCCTTCTTTATTCGTTTAATAAGATAAGGCTTTATCATAAAAGTTCAAAATTTGAAGTAGGACGAGTTATCGTTTGAAGACAGGAAGGATGTAGTTGTGTGATACAAGATAATTGACTCATCCCACAGGTTACGCGACGCGTCACCACGAATAGGAAATCTCATTTCACCAAAATGACATAACAGCTTAAAGCGACATTTGAAGTGAAATGAAAAGCAGGAACATACACAGGAGATTGTTGTTGATACATTGATCCAATCCTGCCAACATTGTTCCATGCACGCAGCTGTCTGAAATGAAGGTGAAACTTATCGTTTGAAGTGTAAAATACTGGTTTATTTGAATTGAGAAAAAGGAGAAATACACCTGTTGTGATTGTCGACTTTTTTATAATTCTACAAATTTTAAACACATTTCGTCCGTCAAAGTTTAGAACATCACTCATAAGCGCACACACACACACACACACACACACACACACACACACACACACACACACAAACACACACACACACACACACACACAC
>JBCAUI010542193.1:0-10765 GCA_038406195.1 Haplosyllis anthogorgicola
AAGAAATTTTGTCCTGTGGGGGGGGGGGGGAACGCGTGCCTCCCGCACCCCCTAGATCCGCCAATGGATTCCTCAGATATCTGTATTATTTTTGTAATATGTTGTGTCAGAAAATGCACAGTTAACAAATTCAGCAAAGTTGACTTAAATGGGTGGATAAATGAAAGTTGAGTAGATACCATAGATGTCTATGGTAGATACTTATAAACCAGTTACAGCGGGCCCTTGTGTAGGAAATTTGAACTGTTCTTTATTGCATCAGATTCCAAATGAAAATTGCAAATTCTCTTAATATTCTCAGTCCTTTCTTGTTTGTAATCCTTTTAATAAACATTGTTTATTTCCGCCACAAACATTTTGTTTACTCCTATATGACAATGTGGGCAGTGTTTCTTTTTGTTGGATCCTCTCGGTGTTGATATCTTGTCTCTTCAGCAAGTATTTATTTCACTTCAAAGTCGCATAAAAACGTGTCACTCAATACCTTATTTTTATGGCTCAATATTTGCATGGTAAATTCAGGAATTTACCATGAGGCAAATCTTCTTTGTCAGGACGCCCTGTATGTTATCACGATATCACGGATAAAACAATGTCCTTCGGGTGCAATTTTTGCTGCAGAAAGTCCGTTTAGAAATCTGTTTAAAAAGAGAAAAATTAGAAAATAAAGTAAAATATGGCTTTTGACTACAAAGGCCGAAAATTTCTCTGTACCAGGTTAACTTGCCATTTATTCAATCTGTGTTGCTTCAACTCCTTCAAACCGTTTCTTTAGAAGGTATAATAATTTATAACCATTTAACTGCTTCCGCATCAAGTAATATCTCTGATAAACGTTTTCCGAGCATCTCTTGTAAATTATCATTTATGTGATTCCATTACAGTCTAATTCTGCATTCCTTGTTATTATTGTGATATTATCTAAATTGCGTGATTTCATTAAATTTAACGGAAGTTGATCAGATAAGTACTTAATCTGTTTTTCCTAATCCCAGGGAAAAATCAACAATTCAGTTCAGTCGGCAGTTTGTACTTTCAATTCCCAACATAATTGGTATCACTAGACATTAAAATTTCTGTTCGTGATTTTTCTTTAATTGTATTCATTCAATATAAGACTATTTGTTTTTCACTGATAAGCGGTTTATTTTGCAGCGTTGGACACGAGTAACGTGTTGGTGAAGAAGCAGGTTGTGGAGCTGCTCTCCGCGCTGTGCATGTACTCACCTCAGGGACACACACTCGCGCTAGATGCGCTCGACAACTACAAGGTAACAAACATTTCAAACGTTGTGAGGCTACACTTATTTTATTTGTTGGATAACGTTTCAATGAAAGAAATTTTAGAGATCGGCGATCGGAAATAAAAAATAAAAAAAGACTTTACTGTATATATTTTTTTGGTATTCTTGATACAAATTCATGAAATTGAACCATAATTTTTCCGAATTATGTTCAACAAGTGACAAAAAGTTGTGATTTTGGGTTATTGGGGCTCTGATAATTTTTTTTCACAATTCTTGGTTTCTGGGAGTGGCGGGAAACGTAATCGAATAAATATTATAAGTCTGGCCTAAACTTATGCTGCAGAACAACAAAAAATTGGAACGAGGCATTAGCAGTTTTAAAATTAAATCCGCCAGAAGGGTGAACAAACTACGATTTGACGGGGCGTATACATCTATTATTTTAATTTAATTATTTTTTCCTTTACAGGTTTGCAAGAAGCAAAGATACAGATTGAGTATTTTGATTCATGAGTTACGTTCAGCAGAATTACCAGCCTACCAGGCGGCTCTCATGGCATTCATCAACTGTCTCATCATGGCGAACGACACTCTGGAGGAGAGAGTCAGGATCAGGAATGAATTCATTGGTAAATGTTTCTCTCATCTGTTAATTAACAGATAGTTTAAAAATTCCACATCTTCTTGAGGGGTCTGTATATTCCACAAATCTTTTCCTTTTTTGTGACGCTGTAACTGGTGTGTTGGAAAGTTAAACAAAATCATGAAACCACGACTGGCAACGTTGCACTGTGCCTTTACCCTAGTGCCTGAAAAGTGAGTGAGGCAGAGGATGAAATTCCTATAAGTTTGGGAACAATAGCAGATAAAAGCACCGTGTGAAAGTCTTATGTTCACTCAATTGTTCTGCACTTTTCTAAATTGATAGAAATTTCAGGCGCTGCTCTAGCACGCTGCATATCATCGCACGCAAGCGAAAATCTGCCTTGGTTTAAAATCCATTAGTAAAGTCCCTTTAAGTCTCAAACACAGGGTACCGGTGACACCACCAAATCAATCTCGCTCCCTAAAAAGCTCAATTAATTGTTTAGTATTTCTTCTGCAGGTTTGAACCTACTGGAGGTTCTGAACATACTGCGTGACATAGAGGATGAGCCGTTACAGCTCCAGTGCGATGTTTACTACGAGGAGGAGCACGAGGATAACGAGCTGCTGGCGGAGGACGTGGCGGACGGACTGGACATCACGTCTCATGCTGACGTGTTCAACGCGCTGTTCAATAAGGTGGTGAACACCCCGCAAGCCACGGCGCTACTTGGAATACTGAGAGGTTTACTTCTTATTGATCCCGAGCAAGAATACAGGTAAGTGGTAAAGCGGATAATATCGCGCTCATTGTTTTCTGAATTATGTAGATGACATTTTCAGGGACGGACTTTCAGAAAAACGTAATGATGTTGTGCACTGAAAAAATATATGTAAGAGATTTCTTTGTGAACATGGGGCCAATTATCGCCAAATTCTTCGGCAATTGCTGTTGAGAAAGCTAAATTTGTACAATGTAAATTCTTGCCATCAAGACAAAGGACAGACATTTACAAATTATTCGTTAATTTCCTTAATCTCAGTGATCTTAGATGGGAATTTGTTGACCAATTCGTCCAGAAAGCAGTAGTGGCGGATAGAAAAGAGGATCTACAAAGAATGATAATGTCGCCTTCAACACTATCTCTCAACAGAACTATTGGGTCTACTCCCAGTACCCCGTCAGTGAAACAAGCCCCGTCTACTTGTCTGAGTACTGGGGTACAAACTGAGGGGTTTGTCCTACCCCCAGGTGAAAGACCCTCTCTCGCAGACATGAGAGGAAAGCGGATAGACAGTTCATTTCTGTCTTCATCATCCACACTGGATGAGCAGGATAGCTCGTCATGTAGTAACATCAGCAGGAAACTAGATCTGGGTTGGACTCCAGGAGAATCCACCGACTCTCTCGCGATGAGTTCCACTGTGGACTGTAACGGCAACGTGCCCCAGTCAATTGATATCTGTGATATTGAACTGAAAAGTGAAACTGCTACAATAACCGGTGGACATCCACCACTTCCACCTGTGTTCGATTCCAAGGACGGTTTATCACCAACTAAGGCGGATAGTAGTGCTTCAGGTCAGGGTGGTGCCCCAGTTCCACCTGCCCCACCACCACCTCCCCCACTACAACCACAAGCAACGTTTGACTTTCCAACTCCACCACCACCTTTGAATGTTACTAAAATGGGTTCCTTTGGTAGTTCTGTGGATGCAACACCACCACCCCCACCTCCACCATTGTTTCCAGCTGGAGGTACACCAGCCCCACCACCCCCACCACCTCTACCTGGAGTCATTGAGGTCCCTGCACCACCTCCACCTCCTGGGGTACTAGGGGCACCCCCTCCCCCACCATTACCTGGTGTACCTGGTGCACCTCCACCACCACCTCCTCCACTACCTCCTGGAATGTCTGGTGTCCCACCACCACCTCCATTACCAGGAATGGGTGGACCACCACCCCCACCACCTCTGCCAGGAATGGGTGGTCCACCACCCCCTCCACCATTACCAGGAATGGAAGGTCCCCCTCCTCCACCTCCTCCTCCTGGTGTCCCTGGCGCTCCCCCTCCACCATCTTCTGGAGGCTTTATAGCCCCACCTGTCCCTGCACCTACCCTTGGTGCAGCACCATCACCAAGATTTGGATCATCAGGAAGAGCACCTCTTGTTGGTACCAGCTTACAGTCAAATCCACAGGCTCTAAAGGTGCTGTATGTAAACAAGCCAGCTGCAAAAATGAAAACTATTAATTGGGCTAAAGTGCCACCAACTTCTCTGCAAAGTGAGTATATTTGATCTAACTCTCAGATAATTTTCTTACGTAGAAAATATTACATTAAGGTATGTTCTGAGAGACCTTTTTTAAAGTCATGATTTTTTGCACGCATGTAGCAACCCAGTGCTGCACGCAATTTAATCTGAAAAAGCTTAACCCTGGATGACCACCAAGGGATATTTAAAGCAGAGGAAAGCATCAGATTAGATATTTAAATATTTACTGGATGTAGCACCGGAATAAGGCCACACACCTTCTATACTAATACACTTTGAACGAAAAAAAATCAGTAAAACATGATGTTGAAATATTCAACTTAAATTAAAAAATGTCTGGGAATTTGTGAATAGTAAAATCGCACGTTGTGTCTTTCATTCAAATAGGAGCATGGTGTGAATTTATTTTGTTTCCAATCTGAAGAGGCTTAACTGAAAATTTCTTTTGTAAACCGGTAGGGTACAAAGTGTAGCTTGTATTAATTGCCCGCCAGGTGCTGCCACAGTTGTGGGGCGGCAGAAAATTCATCTGCTTTACCATTGCAGTTCAGCACACGAAAACATAATTTTAACTATAAAATTGCGCTTGCCCATTACACTTTGTACCCTACTGACAAGTGTAATTCTGTTTTAGGGCAGGACTCGGTCTGGTCTAAGGTTTTGGCGATGGAGGATAAGATCCACGTGAACTACGGTGCGGTGCAGGAACTCTTCTGTCAGAAACAGGTCCAGCCTCAAGACAAACCTGCCGAGAAGAAGAAACAGCCAAGTGAGGTGAGTAAGACCCGCGCAAGTTTTGATGATGAGGAAGATATCAACATTGCTTTTGTGACTTTCTCTCATTGGAATACTAAGTATGAAGAGGAACTTTTCAAAAGGAAGAAAATACTATTTGTTCTGGCCTAATTGCATATAAAAAGCTACTTTTTTACATACAATGAAAAGTAGCAGTGCAGGGAAAATCATAACTGTTTAATTTTAAATAGGTATCACCATCTCTATTATGGATGTAAATAAACAAAAGCTAAGCCACGTCAGGAAAAATTGCGATTCTTACATATAATCCATTATTTTCTAACGGAACTTAACTTAGTCACATATTTTAGCTTCTGGTTATAAATGCACTTAATTCAGGTTTTAATCTACTGAAACAGGTTTTTTACAGAGTTTTATTGGTTTTGTGTTTTAGATAAACCTGCTGGACATGAAGAGAAGTATGAACGTGAACATCTTCCTGAAACAGTTCAGGCTGCCTAACGAGGATATAGTGGCCATGGTGAAGGAAGGTAAAGCCGAGGAGATTAACGCTGAGAGACTGAAGGGCCTGCTCAAAATCATACCTGAAAGGGACGAGGTAAGTAGCTTAAAGATAAGTTCAGGAAAAAATATGGAGAATGATAAGTATTACTTTCCACATCATACAGCAAAAGTTGCCAGGAGAGGTTCTTACGTTGTCTCTGTGTTCTCAACGTTCTCAAGATACCAAAGTCTGGCGAGATGCCTTCATCATACAAGAAAATCCTATTGGAGCTCTAACACTGTACCTAAAAGAAGCTCCCTTGTATACCCTTACATATATGCAATTAATACGACTTTCTTGTACCATGGAAGTTAAAGGTCGTAAATGATATTTGTCAACCAAAACATAACTGTTATTCTGTGCAAATATAGACGGTGAAATATTTTCAAGAACCACCATTATCCTTAGTGGGTTTTATTCTTGGTCATCTAAGCAAGGAATGCTTTAAATATTTTATGAGCTGAATTGAAGTTTTTGAAGCTGGAGCTGAGTTTTTGTTAAATTGTTTGGGTTTTTTTCTTTACAGCTGGAACAAATTCGATCCTTTGACGGAGATAAGACAAAGTTGGGAAATGCTGAGAAGTTCTTCTTGTTGATGGGTGATCTTCCCCAGTACAAAGTAAGTACTTCCGATAAAACTCACTGGCTTTAAAATCCAAAGGCACAGTAATCCCAAGCAGATCATGGAATTACTATAAAAAGTTTAGTGCCCCGCAACAATTAAAAATTTCATCCTGAGTTCATTCAACTCAATTGTTGCTGGGCGCTTAACTTTTGACAGTAATTTCGTGATCTGTGTGCACTTCTCCGAGAAAAGGAACTGTGACGGTTGGTACTTCCGTGAGTTACTGATGGTGATGACTTTAATTTCAAACAAGTTGTATCTCACTTATTTGTCGCACAATATCTGTACTCATCGAGAGTCCAAACATTTGTGTGACTGACAGTCATTCTGTGAAATGTGATTTCTATCATCATAGCGTCATATGACAGCTATGTATGTCATTGTATTTCATAACGTCACAATGCACCCAATAGCACGACGTCTTGTGGTATGAAAGAAGAAAGTGGGATGAATAGGTCACAATGTTTCAGCCTTAAAATTTCATTCTATAGACAATCACATTTTATTTCTTTCCAGATAAGAATAGAAGGCATGTTGTTTAAAGTGGAGTTCGGCACTAACTGTGATGAATTACGACCCAATCTGGAGACCCTGGTCCTCGCCTGCACCGGAGTGCTAGAGTCCAGCTCACTCAAGGAGTTCCTCAGATACGTACTACACACTGGAAACTTTATCAATTGTGTAAGGACGAGCTTAATTTCCTTGAATTTAATGTGTTTAATTTTTCAGAGTGCCTTTATCCTTTTTATTTGTTCTATTAACATTGATACTTTCGAAGCGCCTTTTTTCATATGAAATCAGGGCCTGGAAAGTAAGTACATCTGATCAATTAATTTGTGACCCAACCACGGTGATTTAAAGGTTTATTTTCTCAGTTTTGAAAGCTTGTAATACCGAAATCCTGATTCAGCACTAAGCATTGAGTTTCAAATAAGTATTCCAAAACATCCATGTTGCCTTTGTGAAAACAACTGATAGGTAGCTTAGAAGAGGAGATTTTCAGTCCCAATTTAGCACTGTCCAGGGGGCCTGAAAATTGCCTTACAGATTTTTTGCGTGCTATTGATAATTTTTTTCTCGGTACGGTTATTCTACTTTTCACTGCAGGGAAGGTATGCAGGTAATGCTATTGGGTTCAAGATAAGTTCCTTACTGAAGTTAGCGGAGACGAGAGCGAACAAACCGAGGATGACACTGCTGCACTACATGGTGGAGGAGGCAGAGAAGGAAGATAAACATGTTCTGGAGTTCGCTTGTGAATTACAGCAGCCACTCACTGCAGCCAACAGGTAAGCATCACAGTGAAACTCCTCATTTACGGCCACTCTTCTTTACAGCCACTCCTGGTTTACGGCCACGTTGGCTCAAAATGGTTTTTTTACAAAAAGGAAGCAAAGCGCTGTCCTCCTTAACGACCGATTCTAATATACCACCAATTTTAGAGGGCAGTAAGGTGGCCGTAAATGAGTAGCTTTCCTATATTTATCATTTTTGTCTTATCTGTCATATCTTCATTTCGTAATAATGGTAAAAATCGAGTGGCAGAGTCACCCAGGTCTGAAGCTGGACTGCTAGTGGCCCACAAATTGGTTGTGCCAGAAATAAATGCTTTGAAAATGTTGAGCAATAAAGCCGCAGTTATGGAGTTTGTAGTATTTGATCCCTTCTTGGTCAATCCTGATGATTGATCCTGAAATACGATGTTATAATTCCCGTTTCAGGTTGATGGTGGATGCGTTGACGTCGGAAGTGAAGCAGTTAGAGAACAGTACGCAGAAGCTACACAAGCAGCTGCAGAACGCAGACGACGATCTCAAGCAGCAGTTCGATGAGTTCCTCGAGGTAAGCGACAATGTGAAGTTAAGAAAGATAATCATCAACAGTTGCAAAAGTGGAAATGCGAAATTTCCACATTTTTGTGGTGCACAAATAATACATAAAATTTGAGAATTTTAACCACAAATTCTTATTTCTGTTTAATTAGGCAATAATGTTTATACAAATGTAATGAAGTGTTGTAGTTTTCTTTATCATGTATGTTTGATAAAATTAAGCGCGTCAGCCTAATTGGACAAAGAGTTTTATACAACTACTAGTGAAATAACTGGCGCTTATGCCTGTAAATTGGCTAATTTTTGGTCGATTTCTAAAATCGGTAATATTTAAGTTGTTAATTTTGAAAAATCTTTACTTACATTGCTGTTTTAATTTCAGAATGCCGAAAAAGATATAGAGAAGTTGAAGGAGAAGCTGGAGGAAATTGACACCCTGAGTAAGAAGCTGGCTGTGCACTTCTGTGAGGAGGAGTCTAAGTTCAAGCTGGAGGAATGTCTGGACGTCTTCAAGCAGTTCTCTGATAAAGTCAAACAGTGCCAACAGGTAAGTCAGTGAACCGTCTTTTTGCGACGTTTGTTTCAGGAGGATTACGGCGCATCCAGTTTTCTAGAGTAATCAGAATCAGAGGTGATATTGTCTTTATTTTGATGGCAATAGAAGCTATCGCTTTAATGATCCGTCGGAATTCTTTAGCAACGCCACCGCAAACCTGATATTTGAGTTAAAACTATTTTATTTAATAATTAAGGTTATGTGAAAATATTAAAAAGACATAGGTTGGATTCTTTCGTCTTAAAATTAAGGATAAAATGGAGGACCAATCCATGTTGTCCATGTTACGTGGTGTATCCAAAACGTTTTTCCTGAAGACTTACAGCGCGTCTTCATAAACTACACGGTCAAAAATTAGTTGGCGTGCAGCATTGTGATGAGCATGCGTTGTGTTAAGCAGCCCTGTTACTGTTTTCACAAGGCAGTGATGCCCCTTACTGGATGCGTTTAGAAACATCAATGCCCTGTAAGGGGAGCACGCTCCTAGACCAGTGTGACAGCCTTAAGGGCCGTGACAAATGCTCCCGTGAAAATGGACCGTTAAGGAAGGGCCATGTAGTTTATGAAGACGCGCTGATACTTTTTACCGCTTCTTGGCCAAATAAGTTTGTCAGCGCCCCCATTCTTGCACGCTGGCGCAAGAGAAATTCTTTATCCGTCAGTGGAAAGTAAATCCGATATGAGAAATTTGGAAGAAATCTAATTCAATTTTAAAGTTAAGGTCAAGATAGGAAAATATTACACTTGTCCCGGATATATCGATATTTTTGGTGCGGGAATATAGCATCGATATAAGCGGGATATCGATATAAGCAGAACAATTAACATGAGGGTCTATTAATTTGGTGCGGAAAAAAGGTATCGATATAAGCGGGATATCGATATAAGCGATATCGATATATCCGGGGAGGAGTGTACTTCAGTCATCCTCAGTTACTTCGATTTTATTTATCACACAAAATTTAATAGAAGCAGCTGAACAATCGAGCTAGCTGAATTGCAATACATTAGATTGCTAGATTTTTAAAGACTAACGAAGAAAGAAGAAAAGAAGAAGATATAAAGAAAAGAAAAGAAAAATAACAACTTGTCGACATTTATTCACAGTCCCATTTGTTATCACATAACGCGCACGCGCAAATCGTGCCACATGTTTCTAATGTTGACTTCATCTAAGGAAGTAATTTACTTAAAATTGTTGGGATTTCCCAAGAAGTGTACAATTTTTTATGATTGCTTATTATCTTATGTAGCTGAGAGGTAAGAATTCTACATATTTAAAGAGGTTATGAGGCTTCTGTTGTTTTGATAATTCTTTGTTTTGAGGCAACTCTTACGTAAGTCCTCTTCTTTCTTGTGCACTTTGAATGCTACGTAATTTTCAAAGATTATTTACACACAAGGGCTGCGCCAAGTCTCCGCTGTATTTGTTAGCCCTCCGTGCGAGTAAAGTGCAAGTTTATCCACTTCGTAATTTGTATCCTCCCACACAATGTCTACCCCTCCACCCTGTTTCTGTACACTAGGCATTGGCGGATCTAGGGGGGGCGCTGCCGGTGCGTGCCCCCCGCCCATCCCAACGGCCCAAATTTTCTTCGTTTTCATGCACTTTCTGCTAAATTTTGGGCGAAAACGGGCCGGGCACCACCCCAACGAGAAACCCTGCATCCACCCCTGCTAGGTTATCCACTTTATAATTTGTATCCTCCCACACAATAATCAGCGTGTCTTCATGAACTAAACGGTATGGCCATTAAGGCTGTCATGCTGGTCTAGGAGCGTGTGCCTCTTACTGGACAATGGGGTTTTCTGGGCCACTTAGCACAATGAATTGCTGCATGCCCACTAATTATTGACCATTTAGTTCATGAAGATGCGCTGTCTGTCCATCCCTCCACCCTGTTTCTAAATGCTAGGTTATCTGCCTGATAATTTGTATCTCCCACACACAGTGCATCTTCATAAACTACACGGTCAAAAATTAGTGGGCATGCAGCATTGTGATGAGCATGTGTTGTGTTAAGCAGCCCTGTTACTGTTTTCACAAGGCAGTGACACCCCTTACTGGACACATTCAGAAACATCAATGCCCTGTAAGGGGTGCACGCTCCTAGACCAGCATGACAGCCTTAAGGGCCATGACAAATGCTCCCATGAAAATGGACCATTAAGGAAGGACCGTGTAGTTTATGCAGATGCACTGACAATGTCCACTCACTTCTTCCTTTTGCAAAGTGGCTTTTTCTTTCAAATAGATAACGATGGGTCATCTTCACAATTTGTATTGAAATAACATGGGAGTATTGAATTGGTCCTGGATCATTCTATTTCAGCTTAAAA
>JBCAUI010542204.1:0-10765 GCA_038406195.1 Haplosyllis anthogorgicola
ATGTATTATTGTAACCAATATTGTCTTACTTCTTTGATAATGCCAAATGAGCTCAGGTCCATCTGGACCTATTTTTTCACTTTTATATTTGCACCTTTTAAAAGAAAGCGTGATCAGTTTTCATCATGTCTCCGTAAGTCTTGCTTTGTATTCAAACTGTGTACTCCTTTGGCCCAAAAATAACATTTCTATTAGCCCTTAACTCTTCTGTACAGAGGACTTTAAAGACGTAATCACATCTCACATTCCACACGAGGAGATATCTATTCATTTCTGTTCATTGCTCTCCATTTGAGTATCAGGAACACTCTTTCCTATAAATAGTGCTCTCAAGCTTCATTTGGTTAGAAGCTTTTCGGAGTAGACATATAAGAAGATAACCAACCCAAAACGGTAGTGAAGTTATTTTTTGCTGATATGTAATAAAAAGGTGATGGTGAATGATGGTGAATGATGCATGAAGTTGCCTAGCAATGTTTAAATATTTTGGTTAATGGACTTAAACAGGAAAATAAAGCGTCAAAACATGGTCATTAAATGTAATAGAGCTTAGATAATGCTGTCAGATTTATCGCTGATCTTATATGTATTTCATACTTTACGGATATGTATATTATTATGTATTGATTACTTGGTAGGAATCCCCCACTTTGTGAAAAAAATATTGCTAAAACTGAACGCTTCCACGTTCGAAATCACATAATGAAACAATCATTTTCCAGTTAAGCTGAACATAAGTAAGACACAATATTTCATAAATTTTAATCAAGCTTTCTATCAGCACAATAACAGTGCAAGCAACATTCTTGAAACATCGTCCCAAGTCAAAGTTGTTTTCAGCTAGTACTTTAAATAATTACTGAATGAATGGCTTTCAAAAGATTGCTATGTAGTGTTGGTTGCTGCTATTATTAGAACATTCATTAAATATTGAAAGTGTAAACAGGTCACATGAACCCAAGTTGTACATAGACTTTGTTGAGTGCGCAAGTTGGGCAATAAGGCCGAACGAAATACGTTTGCATTGCATCGAACTTCATCCGAGTTGAAACTTAACACAAGCTGTTTAAATTTATGTACAAAACCGAAAATGGGATAACAAACTGATTTGCCTTCATGGAAATTAAATTTCACATATCTTTATACATTAGATGTATCAGATTCCGATGACATTTTAAGGAAATTAAAATTATTGCAAACACCAAATTAAATTTTACATGTTACATATGCCGTTACACCAGAAAGTGAATCTGTATTATACTCAAGGCCAGACAGGATTAACAAAGCAGCTATAATTACACACTAAACGGTAGGAGACCCCAATTGCCATATGTTCAGTTCACGAGGAGCTTCTTGCAATACTTTGTAAAAAAATTTGGCTTATTTGGTAAAAATGGTAAAGAGCAAAAAGAATCATCAGCTGCCCGTTGTTCGTCGCCATTGTCATCAGTTGATACCAGTGCCAGTGGCAGAGAAACTTTACATTTTACGCACTTAGCATCCAGGAAAAATGAAGTTCCCAATATTCAGTAAATACATTTGTTCATAGCTGATCATACATTGTGCAGGATAATGCGCCCATATCCAATAGATCGAGTACAAATTGGATCTCAAAATTATATATATTGGTTATTTGACAGCCATGCTTCTTATTTTTATTCCCACAACTCTGATTGCTTAGTTGTTACTGTGATATTGTGACCAATAGTCTCAATTGAATCTAACATTGCCAAATAAGGTCCATCTGGCCCATTTTTATGTTCCAGGATAATATCGTGCAAAAGAGTCATTTACCTGATAAACGAAAGTAAGAGAACATGTGTTGTTATGTCATGATCCATATTGCAGTTCTACTGAATGAAATTGGAATAGTCATATGATATCGAAACAATTTCCTGTGTGCAGAGATGACGTTTTCTTAGTTCAGGAATAGTGTTCTGAATAACTTGTAGTAGGATATTCTCGTTACTGCACGACTTAACACAATATATGTGATATTGAATAGAGTGGTCGTCATTGTGACTAAGTTGTGTCGTCGTGCGGTACATGGGCATCAATCTTGTTTCAAGAGAGTGGTGACCATGACAGATTCTATGATTTGCCTGATGAAACAACCTGTACAAGGCACTTCAAAATCAAAACGTCTACTTTACATGTAACAAAAATGGTTTGCTACAAAATGCAAATATTACAGTCTATTTGCAGAAAAACATTGCGATGATTTCTTTATAAAGAGAATGGAGATGGCACGTCGGATTCCACTGACATAAAGGTAGCAAAGTGAGAAGTTGGGTTGACATCAAGTGACTTATATTCTGAGGAGTTGTTGCTTCTCATTCCCCTGAGTGTAAAAACAGATGTACACTGTTTAACTTTAAAACGTTTGTTATTTGCATGAAAACCCATCATGTTCCAGGTTAACGTGACTTGGAAAGTCATTTGTAACAATGGATGTTGGAAGATTTAAACAACAGGTGTTTGTATTGATATGTCGATGCTTCTTTAATGCCACGACACAGATGAGGTCTTAAAGCTAAACTCTTTATGAGAAAAGTCTTCTTGTGTATTTTACAATTAGACACTACTTTTACATATTACCAAATTTTCTGTGATGTGTAATAACGTTTAAATATCGATCTTGTCATCACCTGCTGGACAATCATGATATAATTCAATCGAAACACGTGTTGAAACTGAAAGAAATACAAAAGCTTAAATTATTGAGCTGAATGCCCTCTATCGGGCATTCAGCTTTCTGTTTTCACCAAATTGTAGCTTTGATTTCTGACCTAATTTCTGAAAGTTCTGGCAAGGTGCCAAGGATGTCACATGTCACGTGACAGACAAAATGGCGGCATGAAGCTTGGTAGCCAACAGGTTATCTCCTTGTTTTATGAGCAATTTGGAATTATGAATTACAATGTGCATGACTGATGCACATTTTATGTGCGTAAATATTCATTTGGAACAGATGTTCAATGTGAAATATAGAATTGACACGTGTAGTACCCGGTACAATATAGGATAAATGTATGTGTTAACCTTAGATTAATAACCATCCTTTTACGAAAGAAGTTATGTTGGCAGTAAACTACCGTATCCTATTTCCTGAGTGTTTTGATCAAGTGAATGATGTCAGATAAATTTGTACATTATGGCCGTTTTTATCGCGGCTTTGCACACACAGAGTAGATGTTGTTACAAGTTGATGACCAGCTGTTCTCCTCTGACCGAGGTAAATGGGGTCATTTATCTCCAAACATTTCTCGATAAATATAACTTCAGGCTGCGGGAATGAAGCGAGCACCTCCAGTAGAATATTGCAGATGCGATTTGACAGATGACAAATATGGATGTCTTCCCTATGTAATATCCTAATGTTCATTTTCGGAAATTCTATTAGAACGCAGTTTCTGATGTACCAATCATAATTGAAAATAGTCACAGTGTTGAAAACTATTTATCAACGTCACTGCTGCGTAACTGGTGCAGAAACAGGCAGGAAGTGGTCCATGGGACGCGACGGTCCTACCATTTTAGATCAGTTTTGTCGGAGTAATGAAGCAGTAATCGGAAAGCAAACACGGGACGATCAATATGCGATAGAAGACTAAGAGAAATTAAATGGATGTCTGTGGGTTTCCCGTGCCCTGTTTAAGTTGCGAGTGCAGAAAGAGGCATAAACCTTTCGGTATCTATATGGGAATGCTGCTTTGTACCAGGTTAATGTCTGTACTCTTACGCTTTTCTGGATAACATTATTTTTTATTGTCTCGACTAATAACCCTTCCCCTCCACCACTTTGTGAAAAGCTTGAACTGTATTCAAAAGAAAGAAATGCATTTATAAATAAAAAGAGAAATTCTCAGTTTACTGAAAAGATAAATGTGAGACGTTAAGACTATTGTAATTAAGAACCTTCTCGCTTGGGACGAAAAGAATTATAATTTTTCTCCCCACAGTAAAACTTTATTTCTAGATGTGACAGTCTCTTAATTAGTACGTAGTCTCCTTGAAATTACAGTGTAATTTAGCACCAAGGCTTTGCTTGCAATGGCCCAAGACACTTATGTAGAAATTCTGGCCAGTGATAGGAATATTAATTGCCTGAAAACCTGTCCTTCCATTGTAATAATGATGGGATAATGAAATGTTAGTGGGTTATTCGGGCCTCATCTTAGACATTTGTATGTTCTCATCGTTTACTGGACCCACATTGTCACCTCTGGAGCATGATGAGTGGCTGTTCTCCGAAACTAATAATCGTTGGGTCTTTAGTCATACATTTTCTGCTATCGTTGACTGAAACAAGTAAGACAATTATTACAGCTGCTACTGTGATGTTTGTTTGTTGTCACTTGCTATTAATTTGGTTGTTAGTCTGACATGCGACATATTCTCATTCATTTTGAAGGTGTCTAATTGCTTAAAAAGATGTCTATTCCTCTTGACGTGAAAATAAAGGAAGTGTCTTTGTGTAATTTAAACGGTTCAGACATTTGACGCATTACGAACTGAAATCACGCCTGTAGTATCAAGGTGAGAATGTTGTTACGGAAAGCGTTGCAGAAAAGTTGAACAACCTGGATATCCGTCCGTCCTGACTGCATCATGTTTACATAAAGGTCACAGCTGATGGAAAATTACTCTGGTAAATGTTGAATACGTGTATATTTGTGCTGAGAATTTCTTCCCGTACATACTTTCAATTCCACTCCCAGAGTGTGTTACGTACATTATCTGGCATAACGTATTACGTGATGTGCCCGTATAGATTTTGAAGTCAATCAATTCAGAGGTCTAAGAGTGATGTAATAACAGCTCATATCTCACAGCTTTCATTTGCCTTTGGCAGACGCACAGCAAGGTGTACACACACACAAACAAGTACTCAATCACGTAAAACCTGGCTATATATAGACATAGGAAAAACGAAGGGAAGAATGGGAAAATATTGATCTTAAGTTGGCACATGATAAATGAAGTGAGATTACAAGGTTTCGACAGAATCAACTGTAGTGTGTATATTATTGTACAATTTATCTTCAGATTCGACCATTTTTTTCATGCAAGGTATCCGCCTCATGTGAAATATTGGGTAATAATCGCTTATTTACGTGCAAGCTGCTGGATGTGATGCTTGTTAATTTTAGTGTGACGAAAAGATCTATCAACATATTGTCAGATTCTTTCAATTAGTAAATTTATTTATGCAGATAGTTTGGTAGTTATGAAACGTTATTTTACAAATGTAGCTTTAACCACAATCGGGCTGTAAAGGTTGTTACCATACACACGAAAAAGACGGTCTTTAAATTCCTGTCAAAGGAGCGTGCGAGAAGGCATAAGACAACTTTCATGAGAATAATCAATGTCAAACTCCAAATTGCAGATTATATCGTTTTCATGATACCTAGAAGATAAATCCCTGAAAAGAGGCAGTTTCCCTCGATTGATTTGCATCACCAAAACGTGACCAGTGATCTACATGGAAAATGGAGACTGTATATTTGAGACAGTCAATCGATTTTTCTTTTGCCAAAAGTACTGACGCTTTATTGAAGAAGACCATTTAGGCCACACTAAGAACAGGGAAAATAGTGAACATGGGCTGTTAGCCTTGTTTAAGAGATTAGTTTATATAACCTCATTTATCACTGGTGGATTCTGAAAGCTTGTACAGCTTCTTCTTTGCTCCTGTTTAAAGAGAAGGCCCTGACACCACATAGGTCTACATGGTCAAAATCAATAAAGAGTGACCTCTTAACAGACCTGTTTCCAGCCGTAGTTGTTGACTGAACTTTGAAGTAAAAATTAGAATCCGGTTATTTATGTTTTCGTTCTCGCGGTACTGATACGGATTTAGCCCAAGGATCATTCTGGATTTTAAAGGCTTGACAACACTCTTATCTCTTCGGGTTTTAATTTAAATGTTAGGAAAGTGAAATAAATCTAATTGTGTATCTGGCAACCAAAAGAGAAAATTAAGTCTCACTGTCTGCAGACCGATTAATTAGCATTCACATCTACCTGACAAATCCAGATGTGTTGGTACAATGCAAGATTATATCGTGATTCATCAGGATTTATTCTTCGGTTCTAATTCTGTACATGTGCCTTGAATGGACTTTGGGCGCAGTTGATGCAAAGAATACAAATGCCCTTGACCTATTTGTATGGTAGAGAATGAGCGAATAATGAAGCTCTATTAGGCTCGGGGGCCCATTTTATTAGTGTTGTCCTAAGGATTTTGGGACTCTTTTTCGCTTAATGACAGCCCATAATGGATGTGTAAAGTGTTAAACGCGGGTCGTTCATCTTGTATGTGATCACAAAACAGCAGGCCGGGGCATGGCCAGATTTTGAATAAATGTAAGAACGCTCACGAAGAAGAGATGGAAAGTTGGTTTAAGCACGTGTAAAGTTACTTTATCGGCTCACGGATTAAGTAGGTTTTTTGTCACAATCATTGAACATTTTAATGGTAGTTGATTCGATAAATTACATGTTCTCATCAACGATTAATATTTTTGGCCAAAAGCGTTAGTTAGCCCCGTACAGGAAATCTAGTATTTGTTTTTGTACATACTTATTAAAATGGTAAATCCATCCAATTTCCTATCAGGCGTCAGGAATGAAAATACATACGTTCAGAAAGCAGCCCCATGCAATCACATACAAAGCTGACGAGCGGTCATCATCAGGTACATACAGATGTTCCAGGAAATCAGATGAAAGCGCAGGGTGAAGACGATTTCTGCGGAATGTTAGATGGCCTAGTTTCACAGACGCAAAGCTCAGCTGCTCTTTCATCACTTCCTGACATATTGAAAAACGGCTTCCTTTTCTTGAGGGCAGCTTCATAACTCTTGAAGGGTTGATAAGTTTTAGTGTACGATATGTGGTTGGTGGCCGTGTGTGTAAGGAATTGAGAACCATGGTATGTTGGCTGAATTACAATAATAAAACCACTGTTGCTTTAAACATGTAGTGGGTTACTTAACACGAAGTTTTCCGGAATGTTTTTAATCGTGTCCCTTCGTATCTTCCGTCGGCCACACAAAATCCTGGTGTAAGAACCAAATTGGCATTTAACGTGTTACGAGAGCTTTCAAAGAGGAGGCTTGCACTGGGAATTGCCCTACATGTAAAAATATTGGAAATGAGGAAGAGACTGTTTTATTTCCATTAAGTACATCATATTTGTTAATATCCCACGTTCATTTGACCCGAATGCCAATTTATGTTACTCTCTCAATGCTTAATAGCTTTTATATTGAATCCGGACCATGGCAGCGCATGTTCGAACATGGCATGTATTTATATATAAATGTCATAAATGTTAGAAACTAGTGATGAAAAGAAGTTGTGAAAATGTCTGACGGGAACTTGACAAACACAGATATTTATACGATATCCTGAATAGAATATTTAAATATTCTATTGGTCTCGCTTAAAAACGGAAGGACACGTCAATAAAATATTTGTAAAAGTGGCGCCTCCTTAGCCTTCTGTGGATTCAAGTCCATTCGCAAATGCTTGAAAAAGTGGCGTGGCCAGCTGTCTGCCAACAACCCCACACAGTGAACTCTCCTATTGAGTAGAAAGTGAGTTCATACTGGAAGTGACTCTGAGGATGATGGCGTGCAAGTGAGTAAGCATACAAGCTGGAAAGTTCAAAACAGAAGGTACCAGTGTAAAATGCTCAAAGAAATGACATACTGCATGAGACGAAAAAGAAATACTGCGTGAAGCAACACCACGACATTTATTCGGTAGTTTATTGGAGTATTTAGGTGAAATGATCCCAAACTGAACATCATTGATCTGGGTTAGAGCGATGGGAATAAAGGGATTAAGTTACATATTTCCTGTGGTGAGTGGGTGGACAGCCTTAAACACAATATATTGCGACCCTCAGAACCTCTATCGGTTTGTTATATTCAAGAATGAAAGAAGATAACTTAATACAAATGCTTTCTGGCTGAAGTTAGCACCCTTTTAATTTCGAAGCTTTAAGACAATTGCTGTTAATAGGTGTTACCATTGAAGGTTACGTAGATTGTTTCGCCAATTAACGTAATTGATTTCGCAGGCATTAGCTGACAAATTTTAAATACTAAATTGCTCATTAGTTTAAGTGTAAAAATACGAGATATTTTCTGAAAATACCTTAGTTAATAGTATGTAATCATGAATCTGCCTACCATGTTTTGCAATAAACGAGGGCTCAATAAAAGGCAAAACGAGGAAAAGGTTTGGAAGGATCTTTGGGCAAGGTTCTACAGTTCGGACCTGTCTTTTAAAATGTACCAAATTCCGATATAATTTGTTGCTTGCTCTCGTTTTTACTCTGTCCAAATGTGTTGCCTACAGTAAGGGAAATTAGTTAATTAGGCACCATAGGTTGAAGTTAACACGCGATGTGTGTTGAAGAAAATTACGAGGAAGACTGAACCTTCTTTCGGAGGAAACGTTAATTGTAATGTGACAATCGTCCGTATGCTTCCGAAAGTATGAAGGAATACAACTGTCAAATATGTTGATTACATACTTGTCACACAGTATGGTGGGAAAGTGGGAGGGACTGAAGCGAAAAATAAATTGGGAAGGACGCGATTTACTGACTAAGGTTTAAGACTCTCAGATGTCTTGGCTATCATTGAAAAATTTTAACCTATAACATCTACACAAGAAATTGCATCGGCCCGTTTGCTGATATCGCCACTTGTACACACGGACAGAAAGAGATTATCATAGAAATCATCGTAGTCGAGGCGGTTCACCTCATTACCTTTGTAAGAGTACCTCCAAATATTTATGAAACATGAAGAGAAGAATAGGAATCTAAAACAGAAAACATTCAAGTGTGTATACCACATCAGCATATCCTTACATGAACTTGTTTAGACTATTGGAAAAAGACAAGATCAAAGAATGCTTCGTGGATATTGATGGTATTGTATGTAAAGCCGAAGGAACACACCGCATATATCTGCTCGGAAGATATGTTTATTGAAGAGAAAATAAATTCATCTACAATACCTTGTTTGTGCTGAAAAAGTTTTGTTTTAGATCGAACCCACGACCTCCGGGTTACATGACCGGTGCTCTTACCAGCTGAGCTACCGGGACCTCACACCTCCTCAGCACAATCATAGCCCATCACAGGCTGCATGGTGTCCAGGTGGCTCCATCTCCGAGACCTTAAATGATATGTTTGATATGTTTGTTGATTTTCCCTGCAATCATCATGGTAAGATCACGGGATTAATAGGTGTAGAATTTGATTCCCTCCCTCTAAATATTTCTTCAATGCTTTTTGTGTTGGTTCATTGCAGGTAAAGGTCTATTAGAGGTTTCTGTACTTTACAATGTCACTTTATCGTTAAACATGATATTGCCCCTTCGGATATGTAAATCACACTTTGGGAAAATAGGTAGTTGTTGTCTTGCAGCATAGATAACAACTATCTATTATTCTTTATGGCAGCTTCGATACATTTCTATGCCTGTTGATTTCCCTTGTATTTTAGGCTGGCAACAAAATTCCCCGAGGAAGTACATTCATTTGCCTAGTAAAATCCAGTTTCTTTCTTTATAATAGAATTAAACCCATGCAATTTCACAAGACATGTCTTAAGTTGTTTCGTCAGAAAATAAAACTTAAGCTAATGAAATTTGATGCGAAATCCATCCAAAAACAAATTACATAGGGTTTTTTGTGGTGAAGATAATACTACAAATAAAAAGATTCAGATGCAACTTTTTGTCTTTTAACCTACATGCCAAATGTGCAAATTTTTATCTAAAAGGAAGAAAATGGTAAATGTAAGAACTAACTGTTTAATGCATGCGCGGAAGAAATATTTCTTGTTAAAGCTTTAAAACTGAATATTCTATTCCAGACGAATTAGATAATCAACAGTAATTGGAAGGGAGAACAAATACAGTGTGTTTCACAATAATTAATATCACACAATACTTAAACGAGGACCCCAGTACCCGGATCTTGAAAACATTCTTAGTTGGGTGATCAATGATATATGTATTTCTTTGAGTTTTGTATGTAAGTAAATTCAAAAACTCGAAGTAGATGGAGAAAACAGACCCGTACATGTTATGTCATCATCCGAAAGTTGTGACCCATATTAGCACTTATGTTTCTTGCTTCTCCTTGGGTATTCCCAATTTCTTTTCGCTGGGAAACAGAAGACTTGCATTTGCACCTTAAAGAGGGACATAACGCCTGAAAGTCTGAGAAACATTCAAGATAACAAAATTAATAAGTCCCAGAGTAGAATAAGGAAATAGAGGAAAAGGAGACATGAAAGACCTAATCATGTAAACGCTACTCAAATTACCGTCTTAAATTGCAGTCATAAATACAACTTAAATTCTTGTTTTATATAAATGGATGCCGTTTTCATTAGAAAGAAAAACCATGATTAAATGTATAAAATAAGGTTTTTTGGCTCATTTGGCATATATGCCAAAGAGCCTACCGAATCATGAAGTGTCCGTCGTCCGTCGTCCGTCATTGTCATCGTTGTTGTTGTTGTCATTGTCATTGTTGTCTTTATCGTTGTCTGTGCACAGTCACCCTGAGCACACTATTGATCATAGAGACTTCATATCTTATACACATATGCACCCATGCCAAATCTCAAAGCCTAGCAACAATCACATTGCTGTGACCATTATTCTCAAATTGGCAGCCATATTTGTATTTTTCTTTGAACCTTATTGCTGGACACACAGTTAA